>APFE030525473.1:178005-222899 GCA_000404065.3 Pinus taeda
TCAATGTTTTCAATTCCAATGGGTGGTGCTGATGTTTTACTAGGAGTCCAATGGCTACAATCTTTGGGTACGATAGCTTTTAATTTTGAAGAACTTTTCTTGAATTTTTTTGGGAAGGAAAGGAAGTTGAATTGAGGGGTATCGAAGGGAAACTGGGAAAGATAATCAACTCTAACAACATGATAAATATTCTAAATAAATAAAAATGGGGCATAATTGCACAATTATGCTCACTAGAGGATCCCACATCAAAATCATGTATTTCTTTGGATCTCCAAAATGTTTTGGAAAATCATTCCAAGGTATTTGAGACTCCCAAAGGCCTCCCACCTATTCGTGATCATGATCATGCTATTCATTTGATTCCAGGAAGTGTTCCTCCAAACATTAGGCCTTATAGATATCTATATGCCCAAAGGAGTGGGAACTCATTCAAAAGTTGTAGAAGATCCTAGTTCAAACAATATTGTGAGAACTTGACAAGGAAGGAAAAATCATATTGGAACCTTAAGCAGTCACAGAATCAAGAAATCGACAACTACGAAATGGATCAATTTCAGAGTATCTTATCAAGTGGAAGAACTTACTCACTGAAGATTCCACATGGGAGGACAAGAATTTATACAAAAGCATCAAGTACTACTCAAGCATTTAGGACAACACTTTTTGAAGGAGAGGGGCAACTTAGGTCCATATACTACTAGTGTAACCCCTTATTGTTATTAGTACAACCCTCTTATTATATTGTTGTGCCCATGTAGTCCACATATTGTTATTATTGTGCCCCATAGAAGCCCACTATTGTTATTATTGTGCCCTTACATTATTATTGTTATGTCGGATCTGATTAGATTATGACCTCTTAGACTCCTATATATAGAAAGGAGGTCTTGTCATTTATATCATCCAAGAATTATTCATTTGTGTAATGTAAAGGATGTTTCCCCCTCGAAGAGGCTGATTTCTAAGGCATTCATCTATCTTTTATATCTTTTTGTAAGCTGGTTTCATAACATATAATAAGATAATTTTCTCAAATCCTTGGGAGTTATGAGTGGAAGGATAGCTACCAATATTATTTGAATTAGGGGATAGTTAGAGTTGCTAGTGGGGCTACAACAGAAGTCCACTCTTGAATTGTGGACTATCCCTTTTTAGAAATACATAGACTAGGCATGCAAAAACAAGGGTCCACCAGAGTAGATTTCCAGGCCACACACAGATGATATGGGAAGTGGCATGGATGGATGGTATCAAACTTGCAAATTTCTTTTATAGGAATATATGCATATTAGGATGTATGCAAGGTTTCAGTATTTGAGCATCCCAATTGTAATAAGAGTAGTGCAACTTTAGCATAGTGGACATTTTTCAGAAGTTGCCAAGAACTAGTAGTACAAACATTTCTAGGAAGGTCATGGAATCCAAAGGTTTCCTAATAACCATTGACACATCTTGTGGTAGAAGGCCATAGTAGTTGGAATACTAATATATTATGAGCTAGTATCCTATCCAATGGGGAAATTTATGAGAAAATAATCTTATCCATGATTGCAACACAATAGGATATTTCTAGTATAGGGGGTGGCATATAACTTAATTTATAGTAGGATCTAGGTGGGTCACCCTATTGTATGGTAGAACTTGATAAACCTATTTTGTTGTGGGATCCAAGTGGATCAACCCACCATATGGTAAATAGTGACTAGGATGTGGAATTTTTCATCACTGAGATGGTACAAAAAAAAATGTATTGAAGCCTTTCACATACTTGTTTGAGATCCAAGAATTTTTAGGTTAGATGTATTACTTCACCTTGGATCAAAGCAATAGTTGTTATAGGTCTCACTTGTGTTTTATTTTTGTAGTAGGAGTTGAGTAGTTCCTTCATCAAAGTTAGTTAGGATCTAGAAGTTGGACTTGGCATTAATCACAACCCCAAAGTTACAGATTAAAATTGGTTGGGGACAAGTAATCTCGGGAAGGGAGCACTGTAATGTCACTTTTGGAGAATATAATACCAAATAACTAATTTAACTATTTAATTTTTTTTTCTAGATTAAACTATTCTATTATATACAAAATACCATAGTACATTTACAATCATGCTATCTGAAAGATCCATCTGCCTGAAAGAGTGGCATTCTGGAACAACCAAATGTAGCAGAAAGAGAGGGCTGACCTGTTCATTCCCTCACAGGGGTGTCTGTGACCAGTAAAATCATTCCCACGCAGGGGAGGACAAAATTGACACCCAGGCAAAACTATAACCGACCACAAAATTGACACCCAAGCAAGACTAAATCCGACCATACGCCGCAGCGTTGGCATATTTCCGCATTGACACATTAACATACAATATATTCGACACAAAGACATGCCAGAGACATTTGGACACATGGACATAACCAAAAGAAAGAAAGAACCAGAATCCCACCCGAGCAACAGGACCTGAAACCTTGCAGCAAACTAGTCTTTTGACACCTCCTCCACAATTGGGCACCATCCATATTCTTCTACTTCCTGAGCTTGGCCCTCTTTCACCTCGGCCGCTTCGGGCTGCTTTTGGTTCTTCTCCATTTGAAGGTCTGGCAAATCTGTGCCCTTCCCCTTGTCCACCGTGGGCAATTCAGAGGTTTTGGCCATGTCGACCGGTGCAGCAAATTCTGGAGGAACACTGGTTCTGCCCTCGTCCTGGGCTTCATCAATGAAAAGAACAGAGACATGGGCATTAATCCTTGGACGATTCAAGGGGCTGTTGAAGGTAAATACAGCTGAGCCAAAGAAAGGTGAAGACGAAGACCCAGGTGAGCTAGCCTCCATGTATTGGCTGTGCCTGAGAGAGCTTGCACCTCCCAAATGGGGGCAATGGTAGTGACAGCAACAGTGAGGGCAGTGACAGTGGGAATAGGTCTTCGCCTCGGCTGAAGGATGTGATGACCCTCCACGGCTGGAGCCGCGATGACTCAGTATCCGCTGTTGAGTCCTGACCATTTTAACAGGGCAATGCAGAGCCGAATTGAAATGAAGGAGACCAGGAGGGGCATATACATGCTGGGCAATCAGACCAGGGGTGGAATAAATCAAACCAGGGCCGGAATATGTCAGCACCAGTGATGGCATGAGAACCCTAGACCTTGCCCAAATGAACATGGTGATTCCTAGGCTACCTCTGTTTATAAAATCCCTGCCTCTGCCTCGAGGGTCACCCTCCATTAATGAGGTATTCAATTGTGTTGCGGAGTCGAGTTCTGTAGCAGCCAAAGGAGGGCGGAGCGTAAATGCTCCTTGGCTGCCGTCCCTTGACATTTATCATCGACCTCTGGGGATGTCCTTCTCCACCGTCTTCCAAGTCACCTCTACGCATGGTAGGCAGGTGGCCTCCCTTGCACACCTGTCCCATCACCCCATTCGCTCTAGTTTGCACCCGCATCCGGGGGGGTGGTGTCATTTTGGACCAGGTGATTGCAATCCTGTGCTTGTGCATGATTCTTTAGTATGTCTAGAGTTCCTTCTTGTAGAGTATACTCACTTTCCACACTAATGTTGGCCATAAAATCAGCTACCTTTTTTCCTTCTCTTCTTATGTGATTGAAGGTGATGGCTCTGTTATTAAGTAGTTCTTGCTCCATGGCTTCTAGTCTCGCTTCAAGCCTCCAGCTCGTGGCAATTTTCTTTGCATGAGAGCCATTTAGGAGATGCTTAGCCATGTTGATTAGGATTTTAGAATCTCCTTCTACCTCCAGGGGACTGAAGTTGTTATGCCTGGAAAGAATGAGACCTTGCCATAGGCCTTCCAACTCAGCCGAGTTGTTTGTGTCCCATCCGATGTTTCCAAAGTAGATCTGAAGAGACATGCCAACATGGTTTCTGAATATTCCACCATATCCGGCTATCCCAGGATTACCCTTTGAGGCTCCATCAAAATTGAGTTTGAAGGAGTGCTCAGGAGGGGAAATTCAAGAGACCTCTTTGGTACTATTGCCGTTATGTTGGATTTTGTTGTGGAGCTTCTGGGGTAGATGCAAGTTCCAGTTTTCCCAAATAGCCTTCTCATTATCTAGAGTTGGAAGGTCTTCCGTGTTCCAAGATTTAAGCTACAAGGTTTCTTCTAGATTTCCACAGACCTTGCTCCAGATAATGTCAATCAGGGAATACTGATCCTTGAATTTTCTTTTGTTCCTTTCTTTCCATATGTTCCATAAAAGCAGCCCAGGAAGAATGCACCATAAATGATTGAGAATTTCACATTTATATGGATTCATTGGCTAGTGCCTTAAGGTATTTGTGATATCATCTGGAAGCCTGCAATTTCTTTGACACCTGCAACTTGCCTTTTCCCATATTTGGTTGGCCAAGGGGCAAGCATCCAAGAGGTGTTGAGTGGTTTCCTCTTGAGATTTGCAGTTGACACATATGGAGGGGCCATGATAGTTTCTCTGTCAGAGTTTATCCCAAGTTAAATTCTTTTGTGTCCAACCAACCATAAAAAGAGAGAAACTTTAGGCCATGAGCCAAACCCCCAGATTTTGGTCCATATTGGGTTAGGGGGGTTGGGTTTGTGCATATGATTTTGTAAGCCTCTGAAGTGGTGAATGCCCCCTTTGGCCGATAACCCCATCGTAGAATGTCTCTGTCCTCTGAATATCGAATGCTTCTTTTGCTTAGCTCCTTTTCCAATTCTTCTGTGAATGGACGTTCCATGTTTCTGGTAAGTTGGATACCTTGTTTCCATTTCTGAAATCCTTGCTCTTGTTCCTGATCCCAATACTCCCATATCTTATTCTGTTGCTGAGCCTCTCCAATGAAGTTGGGAGGTATATTTAGGATGCCATTAAGCTTTGGCAGTTGGTTCCAGGCGTTCGTCCAAAATCGTGCAGTTCGGCCATTTCTTACTTCCCAAAAACTATGCTGCTGAATCAACTGGAAGTGTTGTTTGGCCGCATTCCATATCAGAGATCCATTGACACCGGGAACGTATGTTATGAGTTCCTCCTATGGCCTGTGGTTGGCATACTTAGCAATCCAAATGGCAGCCCATGGTTTTTCCGGTGAAGAGAGCCATTGCCACTAGATTTTGGCACTCATGATGGCATTACTGTGATTGGGGTCTCTCAAACCAATACCTCATTTTTCCTTGGTCATGCATACAATGGTCCATTTTACCAGTGCCCATTTTTGGTTTGTGGCTGAGTTCCCCCAGAGGAAACCTCTTTGTAAGTCTCTTATTCTTTTTAAGACCCATTTGGGGGCTGCTAAGATTGAGAACAGGTAAAGCGACATTGCTTGTAATACTGCTTTTATGAGCACCACACGACTGGCCATGTTTAGAGATCTATACGTCTAGAGGTTTAGACGTGTTTCAAGCTTTTCAATGAGCCTACGCCAGGAGGAATGCTTGATGGCCGATGCGATGAGGGGGGCACCAAGGTAATTGGATGGAAGTGTGGCGATGGGGAAACCAAAAATTCGGGCTACAACAAGCTTGACAACAGGCTGGGTATGGAAGAAGAAGATTTGCGATTTGGAATTGTTGATACTAGTACTTGAGGCCTTAGAGAAGTCATTGAGCAGAGATTTGAAGCGAGAGGCTTCCTGGATAGAAGGATAGCCGAAGAGCATGTTTTCATCAACAAACTACTGGTGAGTTATAGCAGGGGAGTTGTGAATGGAAAGGCCTTTAAGCTGATGAGAGAGATGTGATTGCTTGATGTGACGACCCAGACCTTCAGCCATCAGGATGAAAAGGAAGGGGGAGAGGGGATCGCCCTACCTGATTCCCCGAGAGGGCCTTAAGGGCTGAGATGGGTAGCCATTCACAAGAATAGAAAAGAAGGAGGATGTTAAAAGACTCATAATCCATCAGATCCACATGTGAGAGAAGCCAAAAGCATTAAGCATTTTTTGTATATAGGACCAGTTGAGCTTATCAAAAGCCTTAGAGAGATCAAGCTTTAGAATCATACCTGCCTGCCTTATTTGCTTGAGGGAGTGAATAATCTCGTGCATGAGGATTATGCCATCCAAAATCTATCTTCCTTCGACATACCCTGATTGTTCAGGAGTGATGAGCAGGGGTAGAAGGGGTTTTAACCTATTGGCTATTACCTTGGAGATCACCTTGTAAATGACATTGCATAGAGCAATCGGCTGAAACTTGTCAGGTGTGGTGGACTCCTCCTCTTTTGGAATAAGAGCTATGAAGGTAGAATTGAGAGACAGTAGCAGCCAGTGAAGAGCTCTTGATTCCTCCACCACTTGCCAGACCTCAAGTTTGATCATGTCCCAGAAAGTATGAGAAAAGGTTGTGGTGAAGCCGTATGGGCCTGGAGCTTTGCCTTCTTTGAGTTGAGACATGGCAGTATCCACCTCTTGAGTTAGAATAGGTCGAAGAAGAAGTTCGTTGTGTTCCTCAGTTATAAGCTTTGGCACATTTTGGATGATTCTTTCTATAGTTGGTCCCCTGTTTGCATTTGGCTCTTGGTGAACCTCCTTGAAGTGAGTTAGAAATTCTTTCTCAATTTCCTCATGTTGTTCTATTCGTGCCCCACCTTGCTTCTGGAGGAAGGGGATATTGTTGTGCATTCTTCGTTGTACCGTTGTTCGGTGAAAGAACTTAGTATTCCTTTCTCCCTCCTTTAGCCATCTAATTCTAGATTTTTGCTTCCACAATATCTCCTCCTGCTTCCTTCTTTCTTCCAGTTGTTTGTGGATACTTTGGTCTTTCTCCAGAGTCGCTTCCGTGTGACCTCCCATGATTATTTGCTGATGGAGATTTGCCAAGTCCCTCATTAAGTTCTGTTGTGCTTTGAAGATATTTCGAAAGGTTTCCACATTCCAGCGCTTTAAATGGTACTTGAGATTCTTTAATTTCGGTTGGAATTGGAACATTTTGGATCCCTCTGGCGGGATAAAGGCCTCCAAAGTGGTTTTGATGGAGTCCCTGAAGTCCGGATGGGTGAACCATAATTCTTCGAAGTGAAAGGGTTGCCCTGTGGCGTTGCCCGGGCGTTGCCACTGTAGGGAGATTGGCCAATGATCTAAGCCTAAGTGGGGAAGAATTGCCGCAGTTATATCTCCTCCTATCTGAATTGAGTTGTCTGATATAAGGAATCTATCAAGTTTAGAGGAAATTTGGTGTTTTCCCGCTCTTCTATTACTCTAGGTATTTTTGCCATTGCAGAATTGCAAGTCAATAAGAGAGGCGTTGTGGATGAAGTCTTTGAAGTAGGTAGTTTCCTATTCCAACCTACTTCTTCCTCCCAGCTTTTCCTCCATCTTGGTGATCATGTTGAAGTCTCCTCCAATGATCCACAGAGGGTGCATTCTGTGGTTATTCAAGGCCTCTATTGTGTTGAGTAGATCTGCCTTTTTTCTTGCGTCTTGCGGGAAATAAACATTGGAAAGGTGTCCATGTATATTAGTGCTTATGAGATGAAAAGTGGTCTGAATAAAGTGGTGAGAGGCATGAAAGTTAGAGAGGGATAGCGCTCTCGAGTTCCATGCAATGGCTAGCCCTCCCAAGGCTCCTGAGGCATCCACTGCTATTGTTTGACATCCCGACCAAGCTTTAGAAAGGATTCTTTCTAGAGTACTACTGTTACATTTAGTTTCTTGCAGAAAACATATTTGTGGCTTTTCCAACTTTATCATATTTTTCAATATTCTACGTTTCCCTGGGCTATTTAGCCCTCTTAAATTCCATGAGATGAGCTTCATTATTCAACGTTAGTGGAAGGTTTGTAGTATTTCGTCAATTTTGCATACCTGCCCGAATCCACCAGGATTTTCCCAACTTCTATTGTTCGCTAGAGTTCCGTTTTTCGTCCCCTTTTTTTGAAATCTTTTGTCCTTAGCCCACCATCCCAATGGCTTCCTGGTTGAATGCCTAGTTGTCTCTGCTAATATGCTTTTGAAATACCCACTTCCATTTTGTTGAGCTGAAGCTCTGGGATGTTGTCATAGTCCCTCTTTTTGCAGGCTATTTCTAGCTGTAGGATGTCTAGTCCGTCCATATCTATGCTGTCTGGTTCTTCATCCATTTGTTGCACCTGACTGCTTCTGGCTATGGATGGGTCTAGGCCTTGGGATTGATCTGGTGTTCCATCAACTTCCATGTCATTTGATTTCTGGCTGGCTCTTTTTGGATGATGATGGGGTCGGCTCCAACATCCTTGAAGGGTTGAGACTCAGGGGGTTGGTCCGAGGGAGGGGAATGGAGAGAGGCATCTTTGAGCGGAGGAATGGGCTTATGGCTTAGACCTAACTCCTCAGAGGCATGGGCTAAGATTTCAAAGCTATTACTTATGGAAGGGGTGGCAGCAGAGTCTTGTAGGGGTTTTTTCCCGGCAAAGGGCTTTTTACTCGATCGTTTACGGCTGGGAGCTTTGGTGAAGCCGTCTTGGGTTGGAGGGTTGGAGGGATTTGTATTTCTGGCCTTGGCATTTAGCGGACAGTCTCTGAACAAATGTCCATGAGCATGACATTTTCGGCATCAGAAAGGTACATGTTCATAGTCTAAGGGTTGAATCCACTCATGATCATAGTGAGAGAGACTTACCAAGTCCGGCAGGGCTTGGTCCAGGCGCATGAAGACGCAAATGCGAGCATAGGAGGTGTATCATTCTTTTGCTGCCTTTATGTATTCACCCAGACCATTGCCTATGTCTTTGAGCAGGCTTTCTTCCCAGTATTCATCTGGGAGTGAGTACATTCTTATCCAGACCGGAGCCCAGGTTAGATCTTCTTTGTCCGAGTTGAATCTAGCTACCTAGTCTCTCAAGTATAATCCAGCTGAATTAAAAAAATAAGGTCCTTCATCCATGATTCTATATTTGTCTTCCAGGCATAGGAAGATTGCTGTGAAGAACCCTTTCGGTCCTAGCTGCAGTGTCACGTGGCCTTTGGGTTTCCATTTCGCTACTATCCAACCATATAGGGTTTTCTCTGTTGGCCAGAACCCTATGAACTTTCCAATGAGGGTGTGATCCCTCATATATTGGATACGCTCGTCGATCTTTTGTCCTGGTAACTCTATTCTCGGCCTTTTAGCAACGATTGATTTGCAGGTTTTCGATGTGATCTTTGGTCTATCCTTTGTGTTGTCGTTTCTGCCATGGTTATCTCCTGTCTTGTCTGATTGCAGATTTGTCCCTGTGTTCTTTTTTTGCTGCACGAGCTCTGCCCTGAGCGTCTCCTCATCAACAGATCCAAAGACTATGGGCGTCTCCGTCCATGGCGGTATGTCAGTTGCTTTAGGGAAGAGCAATGATGCTCCCCCCTGTGGGGCTTCCATGTGCTCTGCTCCTATTCCTCTTACTACCCTGTCGCTTGCAGCAGGAGGTCAGGTCCTGGGTAGGTGAAGCGTTTGGGCCGTTCTGAGCCGTTTCAGAGAAAGGTAAAAACCCTAGCAGCAGAGCGCGCATCCAACTCCGACTTTTGAAAAAATTAATTTAACTATTTAATGTTATCTCTAAGTTGATATTGAATAATTAGACTAATAAAAGTTATTGTTAAGTGGCTTAAAGATTAATTAGAATAAACCTTGCAAAAAAGTCATTTTATTAAAATAAGGAAATTCAAAATATGCATTGTATTGACCCATGGTATTCTCACAATCATCACAATATAATGAAAGGGAAGGCAAAAGATCATTTGAGAACATGAATATTTGGATTATTATTCATTGGATTTGAAAGCTCTAGTAGCTTACTGTGTCAGGGGAAACCCCTGAATAATTCCCAGCTTTAGTGTTGAGAGATACACCCTAGTTGGTGGCCATTAGTTTCAGTGATGAAAGTTTCCACCCTATCTAGTCAAGGTAGTCAAGGTGAAGAAGCACTTCAGGTTCTTCAATGGTGCTTAGCGATATTTTGGAGTAACAGTTAAAAGACTGAAGTAGCATACATTGCACACGAGGGTGTTCAACCAAAAAAGGATTTTGAAGAAATCAATTTTTTCTAGCTTATTATTGTGAATTTCTCATCAAATGAATTTGATATAATTTCCTTCTCAATAATTAATAAATAAATAGCTAGAGTTGAAATTTATATATAAGCTTGTATTGGTTTTAATTCTATGAAATTCTTAGCCAGAATTATTATGAGCATTTGTAAATAATTTTATAGGATAATTTATGAGAAATTAAATAAATTTAAGATAAGGGATATTAAAAATTTAAAAGCAAAATGAGGCACAAACTTCTCTTTTAGAGCCTGTACTCCCTCTCTAGGGATGTCGTCGGTCTTGTGATGTCAAAGAGTGGAAAGTTTTTTAAATAAGATTAAGATCTTTATTGACTACAATACAAGAGAGATATAAGTTACAAAATCTGCTAATACTCAATTCTCAAGTATACAACCATGATGGTAGATATAATTTCCATTAAACAACCCAATTTGCACAAATTTCCATTACCAACCTGATTTATACAAGTTTCTTTGCATTGGAAAAATAAGGACAAAACCAAGAACACAAAGTTTTCTTTCACTATATTTTAACTTTGGTTTGAGTCGATTTTGAAGGATTTCACTTTTCATAGATGACAATTTTCTTTATTTTACATATATTATGGAATCAACTAAGCTTATTGATGGAAAATATGAAATTATGTATGTTAAGCACAATTGCAGTCCTAAAAATGCCACAAAATGGATTGCGTTATGTGATTGTTTATTCTAAAAAGAATTGGTTATTTGTGATGCTATACAATTTCCTACATCACAAAATAAGGTTTTGACACTAGTTGCATTGCAATGTTTCATCCTTCACCAATATTTCCAACTTTTGATACCCCACATGTAAGTAGTTTTTATAATGGTTTTAAATGTACTGGGAGGCTTTTATTTTTAGTTTCCTTCACTAATATTTTTTCTTGTTGCTATTCTTAGTGATAGGAAGGCTCTGTTAGAGCCCCAAGGTTCAAATCTTCCCCCAAGACATGCTCGAATTTGTTTTATATTAAATCCATTAAGGTTCAAGTTTTACCTATGATGCATGCACACTTCTGTTTGTTTTATATTCCTACTTGTGATCGTTGTTGGACATATTAAAGAGACCTATTGAAAAATGTAACTAGGTTTGGTCTTCATAATGACATATGTAATCATGAATTTATGTAATTCATGTAAAGAAGAAAATGATTTTTTTTTGTAATGCTTGAGTCATGGGTTTCATACTCAAGGAATTTTATTTTATAGTTAAGGCTCCCATTGTGAGCCTTTAGGGCTAGTCATCATGTCATAAAGTCTAAAAGTCAATGTCAAAGACCCATTTGGGAATATTATACATTGTAAAAAGAGAAATTGTTTGAGTTGTTATCCCTATAACACCATGTCACAAGAAATCCTTGACGTTGAACTACAAAAGGGAATAAAGATGATTCGACATATATAATGGACAAACCACTATATATATAGTAAAAATCGACATCATTTGAAAATGAATTTGGTCAAGAAATCTAAACCAAGAATAAGTGAAAATATCATGAGAGCCTCACCACCAAGCAAAGGAAAGAGGAACATAATAGAGACATTGTCTAATATGTTTTGGGAAAATACACTCCATCGAGATATCACAGTCCCATTAGGAGGGTAGATTAAGGAAGAAAACAAGTTGATTTTCAATCCGAATTGAAGAAGAAAGGAACTCCACCTAGATCAAATGAATTTAGGAGGTAAAATATCTCACACATGATGCAACAAAGGTTTTTGAGGAAGTGAAAAGTTCCAGACCTGATCCAAAACGCCGAAATCTGAAGGGTAGCTAAAATTCAAAGGAAGGCAAGAAGTTTGACTAGTGTTGATTTGGGAAAGAAGTAGTGAAGAACGATATTGTGACTTGTCCTTGGAGAGGTTGTTATGTCAAGGGTCTTGGTATTGGTATTTTTCACTTGAAGTCTTTATAATAAGAAGAATTCATTTGGTTTTCCTCTCAAGATGGAGAGGTTTTGGCTCTGGTTGATCACCTACATTTTGTGTCTCTTGTCTCCTTATTATTTATGCTTTGATAATTATTTGATGAAGAAGAACACTATAATAATATAAGATAAGAGAACAACCTAATGTAAAAAAGTAAAAATCATTCACAAGTAGTTATTATTACAAGAGAAATCACCTCATTCCTATGCCCTAGATTTCACAACATGGGATGAGAGCTAAGTTAACAAATCAGGGAAGGGAATCTCATCAAAAGATACTCTAACATTAAAGGATTGAAACTCTAGAAGGGAAACAAAGTAGATCTAAAATATCAACTCATCCTAAAATCATATTGAAGTTAAATATCTACAAGAATGTTTCAAAACCCAAGATCAAAGAAAAAGTATACACTAGAAGAAGTCTTGGGATTGTCGTTGAAGTCATCATCAAAGAAAAGGACCCCACAGATCTTACTCAAGTTGAAAATATCTACAAATCAAAGTAACTTGAAGTCTACTCATCCAAGAGAAAGAAGATCAAGGAAGCTATCATCATCATCAACAATGACATTTTCATCATAATCAAAAGGTTCTAAGGTGATCTCCTTCTCTTTGGAGCTGATTTGTAATGGGGGTTTGATAACTTTTTATGCTTACAAGAACCTCCCACTCAGTTAAACAAATAAATGATCTAGCTTATATATGACATTTGCGGAATTAAATACTTGAAATAGGTGTATGTCTTTTTTTTTAACTGTTTAAGTGATTTAAGTCCTTTTTTTTTTTTTTTTTTTTTTTTTTTTTTTTTTTTCTGATATTGAACACATATAACAACCATATAATGTAGCAAATAAAAATCTACACATAACAACAAATTAATCTAGGACTTCACCCGAATATTGTGGGCTACATCTCTTTGAGCTTCTATCATCGTAACTTGGTTCTTTGGGAGTATGGCAAATTTTCTTTTACAAGTTCCACACTTAACTCCAAAGGTTACTGAACTAAACCAATGGGCTTAGAAGGCCATCTATATCCCTTTCATGGCTGTCATCACTCTACAAATAGATCTAAGCTCCCTTAGACTTGATTCCTTTAATCGATGCTCTGAGCTACCATGAGCTTCTTGATGGCAATAACTCCTTCAGAATTCTTTAGCTATCACTAAAACCTCACCTACTATATCTAGCACATATCAAACACCAAAAATAGACTGATAATTTTCTCAAAATGAGCACTGGATCCCCAAACTAGGCCTTCCTCCACGGTTGGCACTTGGCTGCTTGAAACTTCCCTGTAGCATATCGACCTTTAGAAGTATTCAAATGCTTCTGAAAATACCTGAAATGGATTGAGAATTCCCATTACAGTCATGAATGACTATTGGTTCACTGAGAATGAGTACTGGTAGCTCCTTCAACTACCTCCAATTCCTAGTGGCCCTGAGCTCCAAAATATTCCTGGATGAAAATCTCTATGAAGATGACTTCTTCAGCTTCTATGGACTATTTCATTGGCTTCATAAGGCTCCGATTAGCATAGCTAACCTCTTGTTTCACTCTCTCTGGTCGAAAACTGCTCCTGGAGTGCTTTTATTCAATATCCCCTAGGAATACTCCACCTTTTTTATCCGCTCCACCAAGCTAAACTATCGGAGGTAGCTGTTACAATAAATATTGGGTGCATATGTGGGTGGTATAACCCCAGTGGTTAGGGCTAAATCTTCGTAGAGCTGGAGGTCATATTAACATTCAACTGCATGTGAATGCGTTGCAAACGGGCGGTTAAGTCGACATCGGGATTGATGTGAATAGTTTATGGGGACCACCAACGGGTAAGACCGCTAGTGGTGCTAACCCGCAATTTGTAAACCATTGCAAAACAAATATGCACTGTAACCAGTACCTGTTAAGAAACAACATTGGGCGAAGTTGGTAGAGCGCTGTCCTGTCTTGTCGGAGTTTGCGGGTTCGATTCTGTCGGACCTATACAAATTTTGCATAACCATTCCAGGGCCATGTGGCGGCATCTGGGCTTGCCACATGATTGGTCCCCAAAAGGAATATTCCAAGGGATATTCCTTGGAATATTATAATATATATATATATATATATATATATATATATATTATATATATATATATATATATATATATATATTTTAATTTTCCAAAAACCAAATAAATCTTGGTCAAATGTCCAAAAATTGCAGTTTACTGGACTTTTCAAATTGCGATAACTCCTTCATATGGTGTCAATTATTCAATCCATTCATGACATCAGAATAAGAAAGACGAGATATATCTGGTCACTAAAGCTTGACACTCTTTTGAAAACTATGAAATTTAAGCTATCACTTAGGTCATTGATCAATATCTGATCACTCCTCCCCATTAGGAATCTTTTGGACCCCAAAAGACTAATAGACTGATCTATACAATAGATGAGAGTACAACACCCTCTTCTTTTCAACCTCCATACACTTTCCTTACATGGCTAGTGCCTTTGAACCAAAACTCAATGGTATTCGACACTGTTAAGAATTGTCTTCCTTGAACTCATTCAGAATTTCTGTTGAGAAGTTTATAGGAGGGATTTTTCTAAACATCACTTCCTTGATCATCGACCCAAGGTGGCTCAAACAAATGTGAGATTATAGCATAAATACATGCATACTTAACTAAAATTTGCATATGTACCAATGAAAGTATTTCCTACTATGTCAAGAAGTCAAGCCACTTCTTACCAAGCCCCTTCTATGGTGACTTTTGTTGCTACAAATCTTCTTCTGACATCTTGTCAAAAACAACATAATGCAAGAAACAACTTGATGACATAAATTCACATAATGTGAATCATCATCATGTCTCTTACATCTTGTGTACAAATGATCGACTAAATCACAAGCTGACAAAAACATGCCTTCTTCAAACAACTAACTCTCCAAGTCAAGCATGTACAAAAAGAACTTGATGATTCTTTTTCAAAGTAGAAAGAATTCCACCTCTTGTGAAACACTTCATCATTATCTCCCCTTTTCAATCTTGGAGACAAAATCAACTTTTCCAAGTCGATATGACATTGCATGCATGTTTAAACAAAGCAATCAATAATCAAATCAATTACACATACATGTTCAAATACAATGAAATCATCAACATTCCTTTGTTCATACATACCATTCTCATGCATGTATTCCATTCTTCAACTTTCTCTCAAGCACAATCATAAGTACAAGATCCTCAATCATATGTAAATGTACTTACAAAGCTGAAATTATCATAATTTTGCTGCAATAAAGCGAGTTTCATACTCAACTTTTTCATTCACCTTCTTGGTAAAACCCTACAACTTGCATTCCATTGGCAAAGAAATGTATCAAATCAAAAGACATGCAACTTTAATTGGATAAGAACTCTAACCATTTCTTACCAATCCACATCAAAGGCACTTCCTTTAACTACACATCAACATCAACATGTGAATCATCATGAAACACATAAATTATGGAAACTTCCTTTCCATTCTTGGCATTCTCTTTTTCCACCTTCTTCAAATTTTGTGAAAGCATTGTTGGGTTCAAAATCCAACACTTTTTAGCAATATTTCCTTGCTTATGGCAATAAGTGCAACACATGTTCATCCTCTTTACAACATAATTTTCCTTGTCTAGTGGACCTTTGGCTTCTTGCCTCCTGTTCTTCAAAATTTTCTTGTATGTGGCCACTTTCTTCCAACATCTAGAAACACTATGGTTAGCCAAATAACAAAAGGAACACACAATTTTTTTCCAATGCTAATGTGGAAATTTACCATGCTTAACATAACCAAAATAAATGTGATTGAAATCAGATTTATACCTTTCTCTTTCACCTTTGTTTCCTTCAAGAGAAGGTGAATTGAATGAAGAAGTGATTCCTTGCGGAACACCATCAATCTGTTCAATGATTTTAGAGCTTTCACAACTCCCTTGTTCGAGTACATGCTTATGAACACCTTCTTCTTGAAAAGTATGTTTCAAACAATTTCATTCCCCATGAATATAGTCTGTACAAACTTAAGGTAGAGAACCTAAAATGAAACTCCTTCTAAGAACTATTTCAATTGCCTTCATGGTTGCTTTGTAACTTTCTCCATAAGATTGTCCATAGCCAAGACCCAAATACTTAGGCCTTTCCTCAACGATTATTGGCCCAACAATGCCTTGTGCATGTTTGCCCAATTCTTTTCCTTCATAGCCCATTTTTGATGTCAAGTTGGACACTATACCTCTTGTATGTTTTTCAAAAGAACTAACATAAACATTCTTGAGGACATTGAAGACAAAATAGGATTGTTTACCTCTTCTTCAAACTAATGCTTGAATAAGGCTTCTTTGGCAACAAGGAGCTCTATCTCCATCTCATGCATGATTTCTAGGTTCATATTTGCAATATGAAGTTGGTTCTCCATTTCTTGCAACTTTTCAAAAAGCAACTGCTTCTCTTCCTTCATGGAATTCAACTGCTCTTGAAGTTTTGTTCTCTTCCTTTCATATTCATACATTTGTTTCACCATATCCTTCATGATGAAAAAATCACGCTTCATGTCTTCATCGAAGAATCTTGTGAAGGAGGAGGATTTTGAAAACTCACTTGTAGAAGTTTTCATTATAAAAATGAACAAAATAACTTCAACAAAATTCACAAAGCTTTCAAAATCTATTGAAAAAACTTCTGAACTAAATCGATGTAGAGTCAAACTCTTATTCAAGGATCCTTTTGCAAACAAACCCTCCTATGCTTCAAGGGTTGCATTGAGGTCCTCTAGGTAAGGAGAATTCCTTCAGCCCTTCTTCCTTCTTGTCCTCCCCTGGACTTAACTATCAGTAGCTTTCCCTTCACCTCCGCAAACTCAAGCAACGACCAGTTTACAAATAGTCAAACAATCAAATTCTTTGTACTGTTTAAAAACCTTTCAAGTCAAACAAGAAACCTATTGCTCTATCAATCGAGCAACCAACTCTGATACCACCTGATTTGTAATGGGGGTTTGATAACTTGTTATGATTACAAGAACCTACCACTCAGTTAAACAAATATATGATCTAGCTTATATATGACATTTGCGGAATTAAATACTTGAAACACATGTATGTCTTTTTTTTAACTATTTAAGTGCTTTAAGTCCATTTTTTTGTTGATATTAAATACATATAACAGCCATATAATGAAGCAAATAAACATCTACACATAACAACAAATTTAATCTAGGAGTTTGCTTGAATATTGTGGGCTACGTCTCCTCGAGCTTCTGTCATCTTGACTTGGCTCTTTGGGATTATGGAAAAGTTTATTTTACAAGTTCCACACTTAACTCCAAATGTTACTGAACTAAACTGATGGGCTTAGAAGGCCATCTATATCCTTTTCATGGCTTTCATCACTTGGCAAATTGATCTAAGCTCCCTTAGACTTGATTCCTTCAATCGGTGCTCTGAGTTACCCTGAGCTTCTTGATGGCATTAACTCCTTCAGAATTATTTAACTGTCATTGAAACCTAACCTACTATATCCAACACATATCAAACACCAAAAATAAATTGATCATTTTCTCAAAATGAGCACTGCATCCCTAAACTAGGTCTTCCTCCACAATTGGCACTGGGTTGCCTAAAACTTCCCTCTAGCATCTTAACCTTTAGAAGTATTCAAATGCTTTTGAAAATCCATGCAATGGATCTATAATACTCATTACAGTCAGGAATGACTATTGGTTCATTGAGAATGAGTACTGTTAGCTCCTTCAACTGCCTCTAACTCCTGGTGGCCTTGAGCTCCAAAATCTTCCTGGATGAAAATCTTTATGAAGATGACTTCTTCAGTTTCTCTAGACTATTCCATTGTCTTCAGAAGGCTCCAATTAGCCTAGCTAGCCTCTTGTTTCACTCTCTTTGGTCAAAAACTGCTTCTAGAAGAAATTTATTCAATATCCCCAAGGGTTACTCCACCAAACATGGTGAACTCACACCTAACTCCGGATAAACATAGCATATCTGCCTTTTTTTTATCCGCTCCGCCAAGCTAAACCTTTGGAGGTAGCCGTTACAATAAACATTGGGCGCATATGTGGGTGATATTATCCCAGCAGTTAGGGCTAGTTCTCTGTAGAGTTGGCGGTCGTATTAACATTCAACTACGTGTGAATGCATTGCAAACGGGTGGTTAAGTCGGCATCAGGATTCATGTGAACAGTTTATGGGGATTGCTGACGGGTAAGAGTGCTAGTGCTCATAAACCCAATTCACAAACCGTTGCAAAACAAATATGCACTATAACCAATACATATTAAGAAACAACATCGAGTTGAGTTGGTAGAGCATTGTCCTGTCTTATCAGAGGTTGCGGGTTTGATTCTGTCGGACCTATACAGATTTTGCATAACCATTCTAGGGCTACGTGGCGGCCTCCGGGCTTGCCACATGTCGACACCTGATCGGTCTCAAAAAGGGAATATTGTTGGGAATATTCCAAGGGATATTCCTTGGAATATATATATTTTTAATTTTTCCAAAAACCAAATTAATCTTGGTTAAATGTCCAAAAATTGCAGTTTACTTGACTTTTCAAATTGCGATAACTCCTTCATATGGTGTCAATTTTTCGATCCATTCACGGCACCAAAATGAGGAAGATGAGATCTATTTGATCACTCAGGTTCAAAACTCCTTTGAACACTTTGAAATTTGAACTATCACTTAGGTCATTGATCAATATTTGATTAGGAGCCAAGGATCACTCTTGAAGAAAACTATCTTCATCAAGGAGACGTTTTCTATTATCTATATCATCATCAAATTCAAGGAAGCAACAAGTTGAAGAAGCATCTTCAGAAGTAAGTACATTTATGTCTACATCTTAATCTATCAAAATGCCTTTTTGCAAGGAAAGCAACAAGTTGGTTGGGGTTTCAAACTTTCTTGGATGGAAGAAGAGGAGAAATCTAAATATCATTGAGAATAAGGTCATGGAACATGTTAAGGGCTCGATCATGAAACCTCCATAGGAATATGCTCATGCAATTGAAAGTTTTATGAAAGGGGAAGTAAGGGCTCAAAGGATTCTCATAGAATCCATCAAGGATCCCCTCATTCCATATGTATGTAAACTGGCAACTTCAAAAGAAATATATGATAAACTAGTAGATTTTTTTTCGTAAGCATTGCAAGCGAAGGTATCTCATTAAGGAAATAACTCTACAAGATAAGGATATCAAAAGAAGAAGGAATATCCTCATACTTTACGAGGATATCTAAAATAAAGGACCAACTTCAAGATCCGGGAGAGATAACATCTGACAAAGAGATGACCACCATAGTAATAAATTCACTACCAGAGGAATGGGGTAAATTCACATGAAGCATTTATGGGAAGAAGGAAGATACTCCATTCAAGGATCTATGGTCACTATGCAAGATTGATGAAACTAGGTGGAAGGCAAAAACTGATGTAGGATCAAATGAGAAAAGTCAAGCATATGCTGCAATGACAAAAAGAAAAGGAAAAATTGGGAAATTTAGTCCTCAGAAAAAGAAGAAGAATATGGCTAAGGTTCAATGCAACATATTCAAGAATATGGGCATTATTAGAGATATTTTCCCAAGCTCAAGAAGGACAATATCAAAAGAGGAAGAGAAAAAGCCCATATCACTAAAGAAGTGGAGGAAGCTAAAAATAGGAAATCCAAGAAAGAGGAAGTGAAAGATATCTACTATGATTGAGATAGTCTTTTTCACCTAGTTCTTTTCAAGTTTATATTTTTCAAGTTTTCTGTTGTAAGATATGGCCATCATGAGTCACTAAGGATCATGATAGGATGCATCATGGCATCATTGAAAGAAAGAGCTCGTGAAATCATCATAGAAAAGCATGAAAGATAGAAGTTTATGGTAATAACCTATGGAAGGATATATCTCTTGTTAACCTCATTAGAGAATAAATGGTACTTATGAGAAAAGGGGAAAGTCATCTAATACAAAGCACATCATACATAAGTCAAAATGAATCATATGTTGAATGGGGATACTCAAAATCCTCTGTTGGAATCTTCATTAGAAGGTTCACCGATTAAAAGGAACCAAGTATCTCATTAAGAATTCCAAGTTGTAGGAATCCATGGGATGGTGGAATGATGTCAAAAGAAGTGAAGGATATCAAGGAATTGAAATTACTTCAACCAAGGAAGCTGTTGAAGGAAGTCTAGATGAACTAAAGGAAAATGAGGTGTGCATGCTTGTATTTGAAAAAATAGAGTCATGTCATATGGTTTCAAGTAACATGAATGAATGCTCTATCTCGAGAGCATGATCAGAAGGAAGGATCCGTTCCTTTGAAAATATGTAGGAAGGCATGTGTCACACATTGACTAGATGAAATCAACATAATATGTCCTCATATGAAATATGAGGTGGTTGAAAATATTTGTAGGAAATCTAATTGAAGTTCATGGAAAGGAAATCTGTGAAGAAAGAAATATATCACAAAATATGCAACTATGGAGAAAGCAATCAACACCCAAGGACTAAAATATTTGACTATGATATCTCCATGAAAGGTATGAAGACCTTCATGAAGTCTAAAAAGAAAGAGACCCTTGATGTTAGGTCCCTATACTACCAGTGTAACCCCTTATTGTTATTAGTACAACCTACTTATTATATTGTTGTGCCCATGTAGTCCCCATATTGTTATTATTGTGCCCCATAGAAGCCCACTATTGTTATTATTGTGCCCTTACATTATTATTGTTATGTAGGCTCTGATTATGTGATGACCCCTTAGACTCCTATATATAGAAAGGAGGTCTTTTCATTTGTATCATCCAAGAATTGTTCATTTATGTAATGTAAAGGAGGTTGCCCCCTCGAAGAGGCTGAATTTTAAGGCGTTGATCTATCTTTTCTATCTTTTTCTTGAGCTGGTTTCATAACATTTTCGGTCAAGGTCTGAAGTGGAAGGAAGTGCGAGAATCACTTGGAAAGAAGCCTTATAGACAATGAAAGGAAGGAGGGAAATCATTAACCATTTGGGTTTGTTTTAAGGATAACCTTCACTCACATGTGCAGAGAGAAAGGGATTGTTTTCTGTTGTAGAGAAGACCGAAGTATTGTAGATCCATAAGAAGGTCAAACCAGAAAAGACAAGGGTGTATCTCTAGAAAAACTACCAAGGAAAGGAACTCCCTCTAAAACGAAGGGAATCAAGTCATAAAGGCAAGGTCTTGTGAATGAATTAGGGTCAACAATTTCATACCTAATTTAATAAGGCCGAAATTCTAAAGCAGAAATCCAAAGCTGAGGAGGAGCTGAGTGGAAGGAAGGAACATAAGGTTGTTTAAGGATCTCATCAAGAGAACTTGTGTCTTGGTCTTGGAGTGGAAAATAGGTCAAGATTCTTGGTCTTGGTATTCATCAATTGGAATCTCTATAAGAAGAAGATTTTTTTCAGGTTTTCCTCTCAAGAGTGAGAGGTTTTGGCCCTAGTTGATAACCTATATTTTGTGTCTTTTATCTCTTTATGGTTTATGCAATGGTAGATGTTTGATGAAGAATAACACTTATAACCTAAGTGAAAGAAGATCCTAACCTAAAGAAGTAAAAATCTCTCACAAGAAGTTACTAATACAAGAGAAATCACTTAACTTCTATGCCCCAGATTTCTCGACATGGTATCAGAGCTAATGTGACTAAGTCAAGGAATGGAATCTTATCAAGGGACACTCAAGGATCAAATCTCAAGGAAAGAATCAAAGAAAATATCATGTTGAAGTCAAAGGAAGCATCTTAAGCCTAGATCAAAGAGGTATACAAAGAAGTATTGAGATCACTATCAAGAAAAGAAGGCCAAAACCCTACATCTACTCAAGTTAAAGTGTTTTGAAGAATATTCATCCAAAGGAAGCTAGATCAAAAGGCAGTGTCATCTCACTCCCTATGGGATCAAGGATCATTCTTGAAGAAAACTACCTTCATCAAGGAGAAGTTTTCTATCCTCTATATCATCATCAACATCAAGAAAGAAACAAGAAGGAGCATCCTATCAAGTAAGTATATTTATGTCCACACATGAATCTGTCAAAATGTCTTTTTGCAAGGATAACAACAAACTAGTTGGGGCTTTCAAACTATCTGGCAAGGAAGAAAAGGAAAGATCTGAATCTCATTGAAAATGTGGTTATGGAACATGTCAAAGGTTCTATCACTAAACCGAGAAAGGAAGTTTCTCAATCTCTTTCCAAGTATATGAAAGGGGAAGTTAGGGATCTAAGGATTCTCATAAAATCCATCAAGGACCCCTTCATCCAATATGTATCTAAACTCGAAACTTCAAAAGAAATCTATGACAAACTGGTAAAGTTGTATTCCGTAAGCATTGATGGAGAAGTCATATCATTAAGGCAAGAAATCTGCAATATGAAGATGTCAAGGGAATATTGAATAACCTCATATTCTATGAGGATATATGAGATCTAGGATCAACTACAATATCTAGGAGAAGTCATGTCTGGTAGAGAAATGACTACAGTTGTATTAAATGCACCACCATAGGAGTGAGGTATCTTTAATTCAAGTATTTATGGGAAGAAATAAGCTACTCCATTCCAGGATCTATGTCATTGTCCAAGGTTGAATAATTTAGACTAAAGGCCAAATCTGATGTGGGACCAGGTGAGCAAAATCAAGCTTATGCTACAATGACATGAATAAAAGGAAAATTTGGGAAGTCTGATTCTTGGAAAAAGAAAAGGAACGTGGCTAAGATCCAATGCTATGGGTGTCAAGAATATGGACACTACAAAAGAAATTGTCCTAAGATTAAGAAGGAAAATAAAAAAAGAGGAAGAGAAGAAGCTCATGTCACCAAAGAAGTGGAGTAAGCTGAAAAGAATAAGTCCAAAATAGAGGAAGTAAGAGATCTTACTATGAATGACATAGTCTTCCTCACCTAAGTTCTTTTCAAGTTCCTAAGTCTTCTATTATAAGATATGGCTATCATGATTCACTAAGTAAAAGAATGGGATGCATCAAGGCATCATAGAAGCATTGAAAGCAAGAGTTCAGGACATCATCATGGAGAAGCATGAAAGATGGTTAGAATCTATGGAATTCAAGGATATATATCTTGGGAATCTCATTGAAAACACAAGTGGCAAGGCCATATAGTACAAGGTTCATCATACATATATCAAAAGGAAACATCTACTGATGGGGATACTTTAGATCCTCAAGATTCTTTGATGGAATTTTCATTGAAAAGGTTCACCAATCATGAGGGGAAGCAGGTGTTTCATAAAGAATTCCAAACTTGTGGCATTCATGGGATGATGGTATGGTGACATAAAAATGAAGCAGATCAAGGGATTGAAGCTCTTTCAATAAAGGAAGTTTCTACAAGAATTCTAGATGACCCAAAGGAAAAATGAGGTATGTATGCTTACATTTGATATTTTGGAAGTTAGTTCATATGGTTGCAGATATCATGAACCAATGCTCTATCTTAAGAGTATGATCAAAAGAAAGGATCTCCTCCCTCAAAAGGGATGCAGAAATGCATGGGTCGCACATTCACTAGATGAAATCAACATAATATATCCTCATATGATGTATGAGGTGGTTGAATACAATTGAGGAACTCTGATTGGAAGCTCCTAGGAATTAAATGTATGAAGAAAGGAAGGAAGAGATCATGTAATATGAAACCATGGTAAAGGAAATCAACATCTGGAAGACCAATAATATTTGACTAGGATATCTCCATGAAAGATATGAAGAATTTGATGGAGTTTGAAAAAAAAGAGACCCTTGACAATATATATCTTTGGGAGATGTGTCAATATGTATGCAAGATGTTGATGCAAACTAGAAGATGTCATGATGAAAGACCATCACAAAGGTAATTTTTATTTTAATGTTCATTCCTTTATTTTTGAACAAACATCTGGATGGGTTTATGTAGGGCCGCCAAGGGAAGATCTATGGATGTCTTCCACCACCGATGCTCATGTAGTAGGATGAAAGATCCTTAAGTAAACATGGCATGAAGGAAGGCTATATACTGATGGATCACTTTTTGATGATGACATGGATGACTCATGGATGAAAGTGATGGATGGTCGGTGCCCTATGTAGAAGTCCCAAACATGAAGACTCCTAGATAACGAAAAAAAAAGGTTAATGACATCGTGAAGAGGAGTTCTTCAAGCAACTGGTTGTCCCATCATCTCCACCTAAGGAGATGTTGTAGGTCCCTAATTAAGAGGGAGCCTGGAAACAAGTTTCTTACTTGGAAGAAACTTGGAAATTCCTTAGCCAAGAGGGAGCTTAGGTACATTACTTTCATAGGAATGAGTACATTCCATACACAAGGATGAGTACATTCCCTTATTGGAATAGATATGTCCTACCTAATTAAGAGGGAGAGATAGACACATCATTCTTGTCTTCACTTGGGAAGATAAAATGGAGGATTGGGTAAACATGTGGCATTCGATGATATTTGAGGATGTATTAGGGCATCCAATATAAGAGAAGTCAATGAGCATCGATATTCTTTGAGGACTAGGAATCCAAGATACGAATAGTCCTGGTGGAACACACCCTGAGAACCCGGATGGGGTAGGTTCTGAGAGAGACATTGATGAGGGTGTTTATACATCATTAGTCCCACCAACTTTGTGCTCAGATCTCATGGAGAGATAGAGATATTAGTCGAGGCCTTGTGATGTGACGACGTTGGTTGATATGCTGCTATAAAAATGTGTTACCAATCCGACTCTTCTTATGATAAATTATTTAGATTGAGAATGACCAAGTACCATTATGAACACCTCCCTAGTTATGAAGGAGTGTTGAAAATTGTTACTAGGTTCAATCTTCATAATGACATGTATAATTGTGATTTTATGTAATCTATGAAAAGAAGAAAAATAAAATTATTATTGTAATTCTTGTCTCATGGGTTTCATGTGCAAGGAATTTTATTTTAGTGATGCCTCCCATTGTGAGGCTTTAGGTTTTGTCATCTAGTCATAAAAGTCAATTTGATTCTATGTCATGTATGAAGGAACCTTCTTGGGCATGTTACACATTTGTATAATTCATTAAAAGAGTCAAAAGACCCTCCAAGACAAGCACAATCATCTCCTAGCAAGTCGACTTCAAGATGGAATTAGTTATCTCCTCCAATAGTCACGTCGGTTCATCCTCCATCAAGTCAACTAATTTGAAGGGGAAACCACTATTAATAGGCAGCTTTACCTAAGTTCAAAAGACAAAATTTCATAGGTTTTTAGTCAAGGTCTGAAGTGGAAGTAAGTGCGAGAATCACTTGGGAAGAAGCCTTATAGCGAACAAAAGGAAGGAGGGATAACGTTAACTATTTGGGTTTGTTTTAAAGATAACCTTCACTCACATGTGTGAGGAGAAAGAGACTTTTTTTTCTTGTAGAGAAGACTGAAGTATTGTAGACCCATAAGAAGGTCACATCAGAAAAGATAAGGGTGTATCTCTAGCCAAATTACCAAGGAAAGGAACTCCCTCTAAAGCGAAGGGAATCAAGTCATAAAGGGAAGGTCTTGTGAACGAATTAGGGTTTCTGAATTAGGGTCAACAATTGTAGACCTAATTTAAGAAGGTTGAAAGTCTTAAGCATAAAACTGAAGCTGAAGAGGAGCCGAGTGGAAGGAAGGAGCTTAAGGTTGTCTAAGGATCTCATCAAGAGAACTTGTGTCTTGGTATTGGAGTGGAAAATAGGTCAAGAGTCTTGCTCTTGGTATTCATCAATTGGAATCTCTATAAGAAGAAAAAAAAAATTGGGTTTTCCTCTCAAGAGTGAGAGGTTTCGGCCCTAGCTGATAACCTATATTTTGTGTCTCTTGTCTCTTTATGGTTTATGCATTGGTAGTTGTTTGATGAAGAAAAACACTAATAACCTAAGTAAAGGAAGATCCTAATCTAAAGAAGTAAAAATCTCTCACAAGAAGTTACTAATAGAAGAGAAATCATTTAATTTCTATGCCCTAAATTTCTCAACGCCAATTGTGCAAAGGAATCATCTAGCAAGTCTCCCCTTGAAAACCCTAATTCATGTAGATTTTTAGAACTGTGAACTCAAAATTTGTTAGTAGAAGAACTAGTTGGGGGAGGATTATGAGAAAAGTATCCCAAGAAAAATATGCTAGCTAAAGAGACTATAAGACCAAAATTAAATCAAATAGGTTGTGTTAAAATGATAAAAGAGAAGATAAAGTTAGCCATTAGAGACGATGCAGTGATTAACAATATATGGATTTACCTAGAGACAACCCTTATTAGGAAGTTTCATGGTAGGACAATTCCAAATAACACCCTCATTGTATAGCTAAAGGAGATTTGGAAGCAACAACTAGGATATTCTAACTATAGCATGGATCACTTTTATATTTAAAAATAGTAAGAATAGGTGCTTAATAAGGAAATACCACTTGTATTGCAACAATGCTATCCTAGCCTTAAAGAAGTTGCATCCTTATTTTGATTCATTTAAAAAAGTAATTGAATTCATTTCCATTTAGGTCAAACTCCCATATTTTCCCTTACAATTGTGGCAAGAAAGGTACTAAAAGAGAAATTTCTTCTTGATGCAGAGCCCATGCAAAAGGTTTGAACAAGTTCTTTTTTTTTAAAGGATTTGGAAGAAGAAGAAAGAATTAGATCATGGGAAATTATAAGAGGTTTCTCACATCATAGGCCTATAATATTATAATTGGATAGAGAAGAGAAGAAGCCCCATATCCATCATAAGTTCAAATCCTTTTGGATTCCCAATAAATAATATAGGGAATTGAAAACTTGTGAATGGCAACACTTTGAAGAAGATGGAGAATATTCTAATATAAATTAACAAACATCAAATGATATACTCAATATTGGACCAAGTAAAATATAAATGAATCTTAGGAGGTCCTAGGAGAAGTAGCGCTAAGGTTGGAGAAGACCTGCACCAACAATAATAGAGGTTATTTCTCCAAACAAGAACATGGAGAGTTAAAAGAGTTGGAGGATTAGAGGATGAACCTCTTAAAATGGCGAGAGAACATGTGAAGGAATAAAAATATAGTATGGATAAACCAAGGACATGAAAACACAAGGTTTTCCATAACTATGCTAATATGAGAATGAACAAAAGCACTATATGCATACTAAGGAAATCCAATGGTGAAATGGCACCTTCCTGTAAGGATATAGTTGAGGAAGTACTGAGACAATTTAAGGAATTATATGAAGAATCCCCTGGGGTTAACATAGTTGAGGTTGTAGCCCTATCATTCCACCTTCCAAGATTTTTCAATGGCAATCAAAATAATATTTTATTAGAGGAATAATCTAAGGAAGAACTCAAAATGGTTGTACATTCTTCTAAAGAGACAAAATCCATGACTTCCGTAGATGGAAAATTGATTTTCTCATTGGCTCTTATGAGCTCATTAAGCTTGACTTTTTGAACGATATTAAAGGATCCACAAAGAATGGTGTTATTCTAGAGGATGTTAAGGCTACCTTCCTAATAAATAGAGAACAAAAAATAAACTAACAACAATATGACAAAAGATGCCTCAAGCCATCTCATGTTAATATTCACACCAAAGTTACAAATATATAATACAATGGGTGATGCTACCTCATAAAGATATTTTCTCTACATCCTAACATCTTGCATGGTGACAAGGCTAGGAAATCTTAACTAACTCATTACTCATTTGAAGGATACTAAACACAACTAACATACATAAAAAAAATACAAGAGACATAGACATGGCGGAAAAGGCCTCAACCTCACTATATTCCCTTCATGATGTAATCTAAATGTACAAAGAATGATAATAGTAAAAATATATACATGAGGAAGTTTGTCTCAAGATAGTACGTCTATCTTGGACGCTATGGTTGAGAAAATATCTCAACAACACATTAATCTAGGAGCCTAACTAGTTGGAGAGAATCTCTCAACCAACTAGGCCTAAACTAACTCCTAAACATGAGGAACAAACTCAATCTAGAAAGGTAGGATTAAATCCAACTTTCTTGATTTTAATTAATTTAATTGTTTTGGACTTATAATTGTTTTCATCACATGAGAGTGAGGCTAACATTCCCCCCCTCAATGATAAGTCCAAAATAAGAACTAGGAACCATCGTCCAAGTTCTCATGTTGAAATTGTTGATCCTAAAAAATAATGCTTGAAAAACTGCCAAAGATGGATGTTGAAGAAACTGTAATATGAAGAGACCATGAGTCAGCTACATGTCTGATTCATCTTTGAATGTCGCTTGACAACTCCATCATGTGCCAAGCTGTAAAAGGATCCAAGTGTCCTTTGCTTGAAATAAGCATCCTGTGTCCACTGAAAAAATTTGATGAACGCCCACTGGCGTATTTGTTCGTCAACTGAAAAAAGTTGATGAATGCCCATTGGAAAATCTACTGATGATGATCACCCACTGGTTGATGACATTGAAAAACAACTCATTGTTGCCTTTTCTATGTTTGAAAACTGCTCACTGTTGACTTTGTTGTCAATCGCACACTGGTGAATTTGTTGATGCTTATTCACTGATGAAAATCCCCACTGGCTGCTTCGCTGATGTTGTCGAGACTTTCAGTTTGACAACCAATGTCAATGTCATTGACATTCCCCCCCCCTTTGTCAGCTGAAAGGAGAGCCAATCTTCTTCAAATTATTTCTGAACTCCCCCCCTTCAGATGTAGGAGTGTTTCACTGGTGTACTCCCCCGTTCAACTGCATGAGAGTACCATCTTAATTTTTACTGTTGGTTGCAATATGTGTGAGTGAATCCGATTATAAAAATTATACAATCTTCTAACCGTGGATGACCATTCCCAAGGATCAATCCATGAATAATTGATCTTCAATCTGGTTGATTGTTGTTGTTTGCTGCATTGTGTCGATGAATGATTTGACTTGCCACAATGGTGACATGGATGGAAATCAAAACACTGATATTCTAGATGACCAGTTCTTTGACAATGAAGGCATTTTGGTTTGACTGCAACTTCAGTTTATGTGTATTTCTGTTTGTCTTCAACTTTCTCAAAACTAGCCAATGTGATTTGTGCAAGAAACCCTGCACTGAAAAACTTAATGGGCCTTGAATAATCTGGGATATGCAATTTAGCCTCATATTTGACATATCCTAAGCCTCATAAATTTATGTTACTTTGGATTTCTTCCCATGGCTTGATGATTGGTTTGCAAGAAAGTTGAACTGGATCAGGGACCACTTTGTCACTTGAAGTTGGTTGGATCATTGACTTGGAATCATCAACTGTATTTGTATTGTTCAAAGACTTGGAAGCACCATTCTTCTCTAGCAAATCAGTTGTTTGTAGTTGCGACTCTAGTTGAAGGAACTCAATCATTTCATGTGGCATTTTGAATATGCACTTGAATATCAACAATAGTTGTTTTGTTTATGTTCACCATGTCGCGAGTTGATGATAAAATCAAATTGTTAAGAATTTGGGACAGTTGAATGTGTGTCACCATGTTAGCTTGCTCACTTTCAATTCAGGCTCGCCTGTATTGTTGCTTATTGTTGATGCTTTAACACTTGCTAGAGTTTTATAACTTGGTTTCTTGAACTCTTGATTTCATGCTCGCTTGATGATGATCGCTTTGCTTGAATGCCTCACGAACACTTTGTGAATGCTTCAATCAACTTCACACTAGCTCATTTGGTGTAGATGTCGTGCTTTGAACTTTCACACTTGATTTTAACACGCTCGCTTGCTTGGTTGTTTGAATGACACGCTCGCTTGCTTTGTTGTTTGAATGACACGCTCCCTTGATTTATTTCTTATTGCACTTGCATTAAACACTGGCTTGATTTGATGCTCACTTGAAGAATAGAATACTAGATTTCACACTTGTTTGATGATGATTTCTTGCTAGATGGCTTCCTTGAACTTGCTTGATTGATTACTGACACTTTGAGCTATCTTGAATGTACTCACTGAATGTGCTGATTTTTTAAAAAAGGAAGGGTGTCGAACACTGTCGAAAATGCACCCAAGTGACAAATGACAAGTTCAATATTGATGACTCAGTTGAAGACTTACTTGACTAAATGTATTCACCTTAACAATTAAAATTAGGGTGTTGGTTACAACTGAGAATGCACCTGTACAATTCAGTTAAATTTTTTTTATCTGCAAGTGATACAAAAGGTGTTGACGATGTTGATGTCATCTTGGCTTGAAATGCTTGATTTTGTAGCGTCCTTAACTTAATTCCTTTGATTACATGATGTGAAATGTGCTTGCTTGGAAGATCATCTTATCAAGTTTATGATGTGATGCTTTGTGCTTGTTTACTTAAGCTTGATTACAGGAGCTTGATTAAGTGTTCTTATACTTAAGCTTGCTTATGTGCATGTAGTTGTTTAAGCATAATACAAATAGAATGTTTTGATAATCGAAACACAAGTCATGCACACACATTCATTACACACGATGTACCTAAGATCCCCTTATTCAATTTTGGGCGGATCTAGGACACAAGCACCACAAAAATTATGATTTTATTAATTACTGGAGTACATCATTCTTCAATGTCACAACTTTTTCGTGGACACTACTCAATGAGAATGTCACACTTACAAACTTTGGAAGCAAATTGTCTTCGAAAAACTGCCAGCACTGACTCTATCGCTCTCAAAGTAAAATATTACTTTGGGTTACAACAATAAGTTTTCTCTCAAACAAATTCACTTATCCCTAAGACTCCACAAAATCACTTATTACTCCATTACATAAAAAAATACAAATACTCCTTATCTCTCCAAAGAGTACAAAAAAATCACTTCTCCCTCCAAAAAAAACTTATCACGGAAAAATATTAAAACATGTCCTTATTCCTCCAAAGGCTTGATATCAATTTATATAACAAAAATCACTTTATGATGTAACTTAAAAAAGTGAAATAATGTTTATGATTTCACTTTATAAAAGTGAAATGAATTCAAAAATCAAAATTTTGTGCACGTTATCTTCTTAAGAAAATAACGCACACCTTATAAAGTGATTTTGTTGGAGAGATAGCCAATACTTTATGCGCATCCATCAAACAGGCTCGCGCTGGAACTTTGGTATGAGTTGGCTCATCCTCAGAATGAAGATGGGTTTATTTGTCACCTTGAGAATCACTGGTTCTGTATCACGAAAGTAGGTGGAGAGTGGTACAATTTCAATAGCTTCTATCCTGCTCCTGAATATCTCTCCAAGTTCTACCTTTCAGCCTACTTGGATACACTTAAAGGTGCAGGCTGGAGCATCTTCCTTGTTAGAGGCAATTTTCCAAGGGATTGCCCTGTCTCCAGTTCCGAAACTAGTAATGCTTATGGACAATGGTTGACTCCTGATGACGCATAGAGGATCACCAAATCCGTGGCAATGACACACAATGTCTCTCATGAAAATGAGAGATCCAAATTGTTGAAGGGTTTCGGGGATCGAGTTCAGGTAAAGCTACAATGGAAGCTTATGAGGAGCCAAGCGAGGGAGTTGCAGACAATGACAAACCCATAAACTCCTCTTCATATTCTTCATCATCTCTGATCGCTGCCGTTTTAAGCTTCTAGAAATATTTTGACCTCGAGAGTGAGAGAAGTAAGCTGGATGAGCAGGGGTCAAAGTTAAAAGAAAACAGTTGAGTTCTTGTCTCCATGTTCCATAACTTGGTAGTCTGATCTGCACTGTTGGTTATTAAAAGTGTATAGTCCCTTGATACATCGCAGCACCAGACAACACCATTATGTCCTTGATAGGTCCCAAGGCGCTCCCCATTGTGTCCATACTAGACAGTGGACGTGTGATCCTTCACACAAGAAAACAACAAGTCCCTATCCCTGTTATACTTGAGAAACGTCAGAGGCCTATTGTGGCCAAAGTTAGTTGTTTGATTTTCGAGCTCAATCAGAGGAGGATAGAGAAGCAAAGAAATTTGAACTTGATCTTCTTACAGATGAGGTTGAGCGAGCTCAGGCACGATTGACAGCAAGATAAAATAATTACATTTCGAACTGTTTGTTGCACATTCCACACGGAGGGAAACACAAATGGGTTTCACGTAGGCTACACTTGGCTCAATGATTTTTCTGTAATGCTGCAATAAATTGGCTCTGTCAATGACCATGCAACGTCCTTTGTCTCAACGAGGAGGAATATACTTTGGCTATTCATTACTCAGAGTCACAAACTATAAACAACCAGTGCTCATTCATGCACATCTATAATTAATTTGAGAAATTGTTCCTCCTGTATGAAATTTTTCTGAATATTTTTTCCGCTCTCTTTTCTTTAACCAATGACTCTCGTAGGGTGTAGTCAATCTGATCTAGATTTGTATCTTGTGAACAAATCCAGCTCATCAATTGCAAAAATTAGCCAAATTTCTTAAAGTGGTCAGTAGAAAGGCGCAGATTTGTTTCTAAATATCGTCGACACCATAATAAATTTACAAATTGATCTGAACTTTTATAATTGGCCACCTGTGTTATGCATAACCACTTACAAGGTTACACACAATGTTAACGCATCACTTTACTTTATGCACAGACGTTGGATCTTTTGCAGCTCCACAGCTCATGTACATCCATCCACATGCAGATCCAGCTTCTATAGTGCCTACATAGTTCATTCATGCACAATTTGGGTGGATTTTTTTTATGGGCCAACACACAACTCCGTTTATGCAGGTCCACAATTCATTACATATGCACCACTGATGAATAAATGAAAATTATTACAAATTTCACTAACTCTTTGAGCCCATGGCTCTGATACCAATTGTAGGATACTAAACACAACTACCATACATAAAAAAAAATGCCAGAGACATAGAAATGGCAGAAAAGGCCTCAGCCTCACTGTATTCCTATCATGATGTTATCCAGGTGTACAAAGAATGATAATAGTACAAATAAATACATGAGGAAGCTTGTCTCAAGATAGTATGTCTATCTTGGACACTATGGTTGAGAAAATATCTCAACAACACACTAATCTAGGAGCCTAACTAGTTGGAGAGAATCTCTCAACCAACTAGGCCTAAACTGACTCCTAACCATGAGGAACAAACAAAATCTAGAAAGGTAGGATTAAATCCAACTCTCTTGATTTTAATTAATTTAATTGTTTTGGACTTATAATTGTTTTCATCACATGAGAGTGAGGCTAACATCATTGCCTGAGGATATATTACTAATATCCTAGAGGAATAATATAATAACAGTGACAATTAGACTTAGTGATTGGTAATGTAGGCCATAGGCTAATATTCCCCACCCCAATCACAAGTCTATATATCTATATCAAATACGCAACAAACACTAGTGCAAAAGTTGATACATGGAATATTTTAGAAGCATCTGATCTCAACTTCAATAAAAAATCCTCCCTGAAAAACAGTTAAAACTATATGTTGGATGGTTCATCTAGAATGAACTGGAAAGAGTTAAAATATGGAAGTGGACAATTTTCAATATTTGAACATTTCCTAATTACTTGACATTATGATCATTTTCCAAGTATGTTATCTAGAAGATGTTGGTGTCTTTTGCCAATTGGTGAACATGTTGTATCACCACTTAAGTGCTCTCTGAATTTGCTGGTTTGGGTTGACCACTACCCAATTTTCATACCAAGTATATGGTGGTTTGGGTTGACCACTAACCAATTTCATACCAAGTATCTGGTGGTTTGGGTTTATCATTAATCATTTTGACATTTTAGGTGTCAAACAACATCCCCATGTAACTCATTTGGATAATAAAGAGATTAATGAAAGGAGTCTAGGTTCCATGATGGATATTCCCAAATGTTGATGCAATGAAGATTTGAAGTTCTAGATTCCATGTCAAAGCTTACTTGATTTGTAAACAAATTATTTAATTGAATTGATGAAACTGTGCAATGCTTTTGTTGTTGTTGATGTCTCCCATTTGGTACTTTTCTCATGCTTCCATCTATAGACTATTTATGCCCATATTGAAAATTCTTAGTTGTTGTTGAATAACCCCCATCAATTCCCCCCTTTGTTATTTGTATTCTTCTTTCCTATTGATTGCTTCATATTACAAGCACAAACATGTAAGGATTATAATCAACAATTTGAGTATGTTACAAGAGGTTGATTCAACAACAGAAGTTGACACCTATATTCTACTAGGAAATTCATTTGAAGATGATTGGTTACTTGACATACAACATATGACTTTTCAAAGGGATTATTCTTGGAATTACAAGGATACTCAACTAAATCCCATTTATTTAGTGGATGATACAACACATATACCCAAAGGAAAAGGTTCAATAAAACTCTTTCTTCCTCAAATTGGTGAAAATTGGATTTCAAATGTATGGTATGTGCCTACATTTAATAAAAAAAATTATCCCTAGGCTCAATTTGACAAGTTGGACATCAAATCATTATGCAAGATGGTTTGATCAAGATAAATTCAGTAAATGATAACTTGAAAACAATAATGACTAGATATAAAGATGGAAAGCTTCTTAGAATGAAAGGGAAAGTTATCCCTAAAAAGCATGATTTTGTTAGAACAATCAATTCCAAAATATCTTCTTTCATATTATGGGATTTTCGGTTTGTTCACTTAAAATTTGAAAGCTTACTTAAGCTTAAGTCCCAAAAATGGGTTAAGTGTTTTCCAACCTTTAAAAGAGAAATTGTTAGGTGTGAAGTTTGTATTATTGCAAGAAAAAGCAAGAAGCTTTTCCAAGTAGTTCATGGCGAGCACCAAAGTATTTACAATTGATACATAGTGACATGTGTGGTTTAATGGAAGCATATTTAGGTGAGTATTTCATACTTTTCATTGATGACTATAGATGAATGACATAAGTGTATTTCTTAAAACTAGAATGTGAAACTTTTGAAAACTTCACAATTTTTTGACAATTTGTTGAAAATACAACTAAGGAAAGAGTTACAACTTTGAGAATAGATAATGAAGGAGAGTTCACATCAAATTAACCCATTGATGATTGTCAATACAATGGAATTAAGAGGAAAATAATTAAATTCATAAGCTCCAGAACAAAATGGAGTTACTAAAATTAGGAATAGAACTTTCATTGGCATGACAAGATATATATTGTAGTTAAAAGGATTAAGCACAAATATTGGGTGGAAGCATTCCATACTATAATTTGTCTAAGAAATAGATTACCTACTATAGCTTTAGATTGAAAAACGCATTATGCAGCTTGGTAGTTTTCAGCTCAACATGTTATTGGTGGAAAATCATAAAAGAAGAAAGATTTTCTTATCTTTGACAATTACTTGTGATATTCTTGTATTCTTAATATCTTCTTTAACTTTAACTTCTTTTCATCAAGCAATTATCAAAAAATTAATGCATGAAGATCAATGACACAAGATGTAGGCTCTCAGTCAAGGAAAAATCCCTTTTTAGGGGAGAACCCAAATTCTCTTCTCTTCTCCAAGAACCATGTTGGGTGTGTGTTATATTGTATGTTGTGTCAGGCGCAACAAGGGGGTCACAGGGGGGGGGGCACTGCCCCCTTGTTAGGGGTTATAAAGGGGGGAGCTAGCCACCCTACACGGGATCTAGGGCATCCCCTAGGATTTTTTTTTAGACCCTATATCAGGTGGGCAGACCTACCTATGGTTTTTTGCATGGATTTCACACATGGTTTTGGGCATGATGGTTTTTTGTCCATGGTATTTTGTAGACCCAGTCAAGGGAACTATGATTATGTTCTAATATAGGGTTAATGGATTGGGTTTATGGATGCTTTGGCATGTATATATATGTATTGTAACATTGAAAGGAATATAATGAAAAATCAATCTAGTAGTCCCGGTTTTGGGATCCATGGGAAAATATTTGTGTATATCTGTTTTATGTTTTGTGTTCTCACCATTGTTTATTTTTTATTTTTTAGAATTTGTATGCAGGTAATTTCTGTATGGGGTTAAAAGCTACATTTGGTATTAGATTTGTTTAGGCTTCAAGGGGGCACCTTGGCTATTGAGGGGTTTTTCTCGAGCTTGTGGTAGACCCTATTCAGTGGGAGATTTGTGGGATCAATTCTTGTGGTGAAAGAATATGGCAAGAAGTGGAAAGATAGAGATCGAGAATTATAATGGTGAGAGTTTTGAGTTGTGGAAACTCAAGAGAAGGGATCTCCTGGTGGGTAAATATCAGTGGATTGTAGTAGATCCATGTACTAAAACAACAACAATGTTAGCTGAAAACTGGGCGAAGTTGGACCGGAAGGCAAAGAGCACAATACAATTGTGTGTCCCAGATTCAGTATTGTTTAATGTATCAGGGGAAGCTTTGGTGAAGGTTTTATGGGACAAGTTAGGGACTTTGTACCAATCTAACTCTCTGGTGAATAAACTGTTCCTAGGGGAAAAGTTGTATAACTTGAGGATGAAAGATGGAGACTCGGTGACAGAGCATCTCAATGCCTTTAATACTGTGGTAAGCCAATTATTATCTGTTGATATTAAAATTTCAGATGAAGATAAGTGCATTAGTTTGTTTTTTTCTCTACCAAATTTGTGGGATAATCTGGTTGTTGCAATAGTAGCAATGCAACTTCCTAGCAATTTGATGAAATAGTCTCATCCTTGCTATCGGAGGAGATGAGATGGAAAAATATGGAGGGCTAGAATGGTGATACCTTATCTATATGAGGACAGTCCCTGAACATAAACAAAAATAAGTCCTCGAGTGGGAGATCTAAATCTAGAGGGAGATTTAAATCTCCAGGAAAACCTATAAAGGTGTACTAGAAATGCCAAAATAAAGGACACTTCAAAAGGAACTGTAAATCTAAAGCTCCTAAGAAAGGAAAGGGATCTGATGATGCTCCTTCTCCAGAGCCGAAAACCACCTCAGATGAAGGTGGGGATGTGTACTTGGATTCTTCTTCAAGTACACATGTAGATCATGAGGCATGGTTGATTGAGTCAAGTGCATCCTTTCACTTCACTCCCCATAGGGAGTGGTTCTGTGAGTATGAGAAATATAATTGTGGTGATGTATTCTTAGGGGATGAAAGGAAGGCTAGAACTTTCGATCATGGAAAAGTCAAGTTGAAGTTGCAAGGTGGAAGGATTAGAACACTTCTGAATGTTCTACATATTCTTGCATTGGCCAGAAATTTGATTTCTATAAGCAAGTTGGATGATGCAGGTATAAAAATAGTGTTAAGAAAGATACCTGCAAGATGGTTCGGAGAACACTAGTATTGATGCGGGGAGTTCGGATTTGAACTCTGTACAAGCTTTAGGATATCAATTTTATTGATGGGTGCAATAGTTTTGTGGTTCCTGAAAGTGGAGCAGAAAATCTAGTGGTCTTTGGAGAAAATACCATGCTATGGCATCAAAGGCTTGGACATATTGGAGAGAAGGGCCTTCAAATATTTCATGGTAATGGTATGGTATAAGTTATGTCTAATTGCTCTCCGGATTTTGATTTCTGTGAAAATTGTGTATATGGGAAGCAAAATTGGGTGAGTTTCCCCTCTCGTGCTAAGAGGGTGAAACATATATTAGAGCTTGTGCACAGTGATGTGATTGGACCTGTGTCGGTTCCATCACTAAGTAAGTTTGTGTACTATGTATCATTTATAGATGACTTCTCAAGGAATACATGGATATATTTCCCGAGGAAGAAATCTCAAGTCTTTGACAGGTTTAAAGAATTTAAGGCTCTGGTGGAAAACCAAATAGAGAAGAAGATAAAGGTATTGAGGACAAATAATGGTGGGGAGTTTTGCAAGAAGGAATTTGAAGAGTTTTGTAAGAAGTGTGGTATAGCACGATAGAAGACTACTCCATACACACTTCAACAAAATTGAGTTGTAGAAAGAATGAACAGGACGTTGATGGAAAGGAAAGAAGCATGCTCATTGGTGTCAGGTTAGGACAAGAATTATGGGCAGAGGCAATGAAGACAACATGTTACCTGGTCAATATATCACCTTCAACAATGTTGGAGGATAAGACTCCACAAGAGGTATGGACTGGTAAGAAACCTTCTCTTTCACATCTGAGGGTATTTGGATGTGATGCATATGTACATGTTCCAAAGGAGGAAAGAACAAAGTTGGATAGTAAATCTGAAAGGTGCATCTTGATTGGGTATAAGGATGGTTTAAAAGGTTATAAGATTTGGAACCCAGAAACAAGGAAGGTTGTGTACAACCAAGATGTGGTGTTTAGAGATATGAAAGATGTTATTAAACATGAAGTCCTACCAAAGGAACCTAAGAAGATAGAGTTTGAGCTAAAGGAGGAGGAATCAGACTCTACAACAAAAGAGGAATTAGAAGATGAGGAAACACAAACTCCAGTTGTGAGAAGATCAGTTCGAGAAAGAAGGAAACCAAACAGGTATAGCCCATCTATTTTCTGTTCAAATTTTTCTTTATCTATTACTAATGATGATCCCAGAACTGTGAGGGAAGCAGTAGATTCAGAGGATGGAAAACTCTGGAAAGAGGCTATGGTTAATGAAATGGCATCTTTGCAGAAAAATGAGGCTTGGGATCTAGTGGAGTTGCCAGCTGGAAGGCAACCCATTGGCAGCAAATGGGTGTTTAAGAAGAAGATGAATGCATAAGGCAAGGTGGAGAAATACAAAGCTTGGTTGGTAGAAAAAGGTTATTCCTAGGTGTCGGGAATTGATTTTGGTGATATTTTTTTCCCCTGTTGCAAAGGTAGCTTCTATTAGATTACTTTTATTTGTTGTTGTTGCTTTTGATTTTGAGGTAGAAAAGATGGATGTGAAGACAACATTTCTTCACGGGGATCTGGAAGAAGAGATCTACAAGAAGTAACCTGAAGGATTTGTGGTTAAGGGTAAGAAAGAACTAGTATGAAAGTTAAAAAAATCTTTGTATGGGTTAATACAGTCACCAAGGATGTGGTATAAAAAAATTGATACATTTATACAGGGACTTGGCTTCACGAGAAGCAAAGAAGATGACTGTGTGTATTTTAAATTAATTAGTGACCGTGTTATTTATCTGGTCTTGTATGTGGATGATATGTTGCTGGTTGGAAATGACAAATAAATTATCTAGGATTTGAAGACCCAATTGTCCTCCAAATTCGACATGAAAGATCTTGGTGCTGCAAACTATATTTTGGGCATGGAAATTAAATGAGATAAGGCAAAGAGGAAGCTTTGATTAAACCATAGGAAGTATGTCAAGACAATACTGAAGAGGTTTAATATGCATGATAGTAAACGAGTGAAGGTTCCTATTCCTATAGGTGTAAAGTTATATGCTGAACAATGTCCCAAGACATAAGAAGAGGAAGAGGACATGTCCCATGTTCCATATGCAAGTGCAGTTGGTAGCTTGATGTATGAAGTGGTATGTACTAGACCAGACATTGCACATGTAGTGGGAGTATTGATCAAGTTTATGTCAAAATCAGTGAAGGAGCATTGGATAGTAGTGAAGCGAGTTTTAAGGTATTTGCATGGCATTAGTGATTATGGTTTGTGCTACCAAGGAAGACCAGGATTGGACAAAGTTTCAGACATCCATGGCGTTGTTGATCCAGACTGGGCTGGAAATCTAGATCAGAGAAGATCTACAAGTGGGTGTGTGTTTAACCTATTTGGAGGTGCAGTCAGTTGGATGAGGAAGAGACAATATGTAGTGTCCCTTCCAACTACATAGGCATAATACATGGCAGCTCCTCATGCAAGCAAGCAAGCAGTTTGGTTGCAGAGATTGTGTTCAAGTATGGGGTTAGTACAACGAGCTATAGGGATAGACTGTGACAGCCAAAATGAAATTCTTGGCAAACAACCCTGCTTATCATTCAAAGACAAAACACATTGATGTTCAGTATCACTTTGTGAGGGATCTGGTTGAGGAAAAAAAGGAATTGCTGGTGAAGGCGTACACTTTGAAGAATACTACAGATGCATTGACAAAGTATGTGAGCACTGAGAAGTTCTCTTGGTGTAGAGAAATAATGGGTGTTGCAAGGTTGAATCAATGACTAAGCTCTCTTGTGGAAAGAAAACAACAAGTGGGAGAGTGTTGGGTGTGCGTTATATTCTTTCCATGACTACCCCACATGCGGTGGGGGGGGAGGGGGCATAGGTAGGTATGCAAGGGGCTAGTAGCCCCCCTGCACGAGGTCTGGGGCAACACCTCGGGATTTTTTTTTGCACCCTATATTAGGGGGGCGAACCTACCTATGGTTTTGTGCATGGATTTCATGCATGGTTTTCGGCACGATGGATTTCTTTCCATGGTATTTTGTAGATCCAATCAAGGGAACTACAATTATATTCTAATCCAGGGTTGATGGATTGGGGTTTATGGATGCTTTGACATGTATATATATTTTTAGATTTAGTTACTAGAGAATCCACAATAAAAACCATTTTTCGTCAACGTTTCAAATCCCAACTGGGATCCATCATCAGGACCTTTTGAATGTTGATAGTAGAAGAGCTTAAATTATTAATATGATTAATTAATTCTAATATATTAATTATTAACAATATTTAATATAATTTAAAATTTAATATTAAATATAGTATTCATTAAAATTACTAATATATATTAATAGAGATAATAATAAATATTTCACATACCCTATATTACTTTCTTGGTGTGGAGAGATAATGGGTGTTGCAAGGTGAATCAAATGACAAAGCTTCTGTGGAAAAGAAAACCAATGGGGCCATAGGCAGGTATGCAAGGGGCTGGTAGCCCCCTGCAATGAGGTCATGGCAACACCTTAGGTTTTTTTTTTGCCCCTATATTAGGTGGGTGAACCCTACGTATGGTTTTTGTGCATGGATTTCAATGCCAATGAGTTTGGGCACGATGGTTAATCTTTCCATGGTATTTGTATCAAAGGGATACTACATAACTTGTATCTAATCTAGGGTTAATGGATTGGGGGTTTATGGATGCTTTCACATGTATATATATTTTTTAGATTTAAGTTAATCAGAGAATCACAGTAAAACCATTTTTCCGTCAATGTTTTCAAATCCCTAACCAGAACCATCATCAGGACCTTTGTTGAATGTTGATAGGGAAGAAGAGCTTTAAATTTATTAATAGATTAATTAATTCTAATATATATTATTAATCATATTAATAAATTTAAATTAATATTAATTAGTAATTCAATTAAATACTATTATAATTAAAATATATAATAATATTTCACCCTAATTTATAATTAATAATATTATTACTATTGTATTAATATTTAAATTAATAAATTAACTCATCAGTAATTAATCAAAATTAATATTATTTGAAAAAGTCGACATTCATCTCATCCTTCTCTCCTCATAACTATCTAAATACCTCATTTAAGCTCTTCTACTATCAACATTCAAAAGGTCCTGATGATGGATCCCGGTTGGGATTTGAAACGTTGACGAAAAATGGTTTTTACTGTGGATTCTTTGGTAACTAAATCTAAAAATATAAACCACAAATGTCTTAAATCCAGAATGTATATATATGTATTGTAACATTGAAAGGAATATAATGAAAAATCAATCTGGTAGTCCTGGTTTTGTGATCCAGTGGAAAATCTCTATGTATATCTGTTTTATGTTTTATGTTCTCGCCATTGTTTATTTTTTGTTTTTTAGATTTCATATGCAGGTAATTTCTGTATGGAGTTAAAACCTAGAAACCAAACCAAATGAGACAACCAATACCCTTTGACCAAAGACATAAACCTTTTCCAATCCACCAAGCCAGTCTCTAAGATAGTTAGCAAACTTCAAAGGTCAACTTACGTCAAACTTCTCCAAATGATAACACAAGACAAGGGTATCAACCCTTCTCTACAACTCTAAAATTTTAGCCTATAATCTAGGTCTTGCAACTTCTCATGTCTACTACAGATCTCTTCGCACGTGTGTCAAAAATTAAGCATAATTTGGTTCCTTTCGTCTTTTATTAGAATCCTTCTTTTCTCACAATGATGAAACCTTCTCTTTTCTTCCTTCACACTTTTTCTTCACTAGGAATTGCATATCAAATTCATGTGTAGGATTGTCTCTCAATAGGTTGAATTGCTTCTCTATATATAGTGGTTGTATCCCCTTTATGAGGATGACTTGATAGATGATAGAGGCCAACTTGGTCGAGGAGTGACAAGTGACAACTTTAACATAAACATAATTTTCCTCTTTGATACAATGAGCCCAAGAAGGGTCTATTACATTTTCACAAGGACTATGATACATGACACAAGCCTTAGAAGCACTAAATGGGTGCTTTGAAATAGAAACAAAATGGATATATAATAAAGCCCATGCTTATGAAATATTTTTTGTTTCTTTCTTTTGAAAAAATCATGACTCAAATACAATTATGAAGACTGATACTAGTTACATTTCTCAACACTCCCTCTTAACTAAGGAGAAATTAATAATTGTTCAACCAGTACAAGGTTGACCTCAATTTGAAATGTTCCAAGAATAGTAAAACAAAATACGAAATGCTAGGGATACCCTAACTACCAAGGTATCCAACACATCAAAGATACAAGTGTCAATGACACTATGTCATTTCCAAGACACTAATACAAGGATCTAAGACACAATCAGGGACTAAGGTGTCACCAAGGAAACATGCTAGTACAAGTACCATCAGGATATAATTCTAGTACCAATATAGATACCATGAAGGCCTCCTTGCCCTAGCACCAACCCTCAGGGATCCAGGTATCTCAACAAGGTCAAACACAACAACATATCTCCACATGACCAAGATAGCCTCCCACATCGGGAACCATGCATCATCAAGGCCAAACAAAAATTGAGATCTCAATGCTAACTAAGCAAAGATGTCTTCCCCAGTACCATCATACAGGAAGTTTTATGATACTCATCTCTCCCTCTCAACCAAAATATAGATATCCATGAAACCGTATGATTCTTAATTATTCAAAATTCCCACGGAGAGATCCACACATTAGCTACTTGTTCAACCATTAGAATAGCCAGTAGCTTCACTACGCCAAACAATATTAAACTTCCAATACATATATATTCTTTTATGCTAGCACAAAATTTGGGGGCCTTCATCCATTCTGATGTTGCTTAGGTTATCAAAATATCCAAACACATCTCAATGAAAGCTTCTATCTTCAATTTCTTCAGCATAACCAAACTCATCCTCAACACTTCCTAGCACATCCAAGTCTTGTTTGCAGCTTCATCAATCATGAATAATCATTTGTAGTGCTTTAGCCATTATTCGATCTCATTATTTCTTCAAGGTCTTCATTATAGCTATAACAATATGTCCTCCCTCTCAACTAGGGAGATATACACTTTCCTAAAGCTGCCAAAAAATTTATTATTCCAGCCACGCAATCTCTTTCATTCACATCATCATATCATTAGAGAAATTTGAGCTTCCAAAACTTCATTCCTTCAAGAACATCATTCTTTATATAGTAACAAGGTCATCTATCAATCATCAATGTAAGATTCAATGTCATTGGGGTTCTTACAGCTCCCTCTTTCCATCATGCTCATCATCATCATTAAGTTATCATCAAATATGATGTAGGTAAGCATCTTCAACATCTTGAAGACTATGTACCTGCAAATCTTCAACAACAAGTACAACCAAGCACAAATATATATATATATATGTACAGGAGCATGGAATTAATTTTGTCAAACTAGGGTTATCATGTTATCGTAGAGAGAGAATCTAGGGTTATCAAAGCTTTTAATAAGAATTCAAACTTTTAGATATGAAAAACCTAAACCTAGTAATGTTTACAATCAACATGGATTACACCTTTCATACCCTAGACTCTTACAACAAAATATACTAATTTTTTATCACAAACCCTAGATTCCATCATCAAAACTAAACCTTAGATATCAACAATTAGATCAAGTTAGGATTTCAATCATAGTGAAAGAATTTTACCTCTAGGGTTTCATTATCATACCCTAGAATCTTATATCAATCTCTACTAGGGTTTTGTCGTTAAACCTTAGATAAAAACTTAAAAAAATTAATATTAGATATACAACAGTTAGAAGAGGTTAGGGTTCAACCATATGAAACACCTAGGGGTTCATTCCTAGGATCTTACACTAACCATTATAAAGGTTTTGTCATAAACCCTAAACCCTGAAAAGCTAGGGTTTCATTAACAAACCCAAAACATAAAAAGGCTAGGGTTTTTATAATGAACCCTAAAGGTTAGGGTTTTGTCAAAATAACAAAGATTGTAAGACGAGGGTTGATTCATGTACCTTTTTATATGAAGAAGACCCGCTACTACTCTTTATATATACCTTGAGTTGCTTCTTTCACAAACCTTGTAGGGTTCCCTATTGACGGACTCCCTCTACAACAAAGCTTCTCTTACAATTCCTCCCTTGAAGACTCCCACTCTAAATCTAAAGCCCACAATCGTTATATTTAAAGAATATACACAATCTTTTAGCCTTTGAAAAAGAATAAGAGAAAGGAAATAATCAGACAATGAATAAAGATATATATATATATATATAATATATAGGAAATAAAAAATAATACTTGTCTTTCTTGAGAAGGTGGAAGCTCCCTTTGGAAGGGCTCCCTCTCACCATGAAGTATCAACATCCTTATTTCTATATGTACCTGCAACATTCACTGACAAGTACTACCAAAAAGTATACAAGTATAAGAGTATGATTACAAACCAAGGATTTCAGATCCAAACCCTAAGTTATCTTTCAAAATATCAATTCTAGGATTTCAAAACAAATTCTATACTTACTAGGGTTTCCAATTTCACCCTAGGTTAACTACAAACCCAAAAGCTAGGGTTTCTACGAGAGAACAAATGGAATAGGGTTGGGT
>APFE030525481.1:0-54200 GCA_000404065.3 Pinus taeda
TATGTGTTTAACCTATTTGGAGGTGCAGTCAGTTGGATGAGTAAGAAACATTCTGTAGTGGCACTATCAACTACAGAGGCAGAATACATGGCAGCCACTCATGCAAGCAAGGAAGCAGTTTGGTTGCAGAGATTGTGTTCAAGTATGGGGTTAGTACAGGGAGCTATAAGGATAGACTGTGATAGCCAAAGTGCAATTTCTTGGCCAAGAACCCTGCTTATCATTCAAAGACAAAGCACATTGATGTTCAGTATCACTTTGTGAGGGATATGATAGAAGGCAAAAGGGTGTTGTTGGTAAAGGTGGACACTTTGAAGAATACTGCAGATGCATTAACAAAATCTGTGAGCTCTGAGAAGTTCTATTGGTGTAGAGAGGCAATGGGAATTTCAGGGCTAGAAAAATTACTAAGCTCTCTTGTGGCCCCCTATGGAAAGAAAACAACAAGTGGGAGAATCTTGGGTTGTTCTATATTCTTTCCACAACTAGCCCACGTAGTTAACCTGGGGGTTAGAGGGGGGGGGGAGTTGGGGAGCCCCCTTTTCATTGCACCGATTGTGTAGCGGGGGAGGCAAGGGTCATAGGGGGTTTGAGGCGTACCCGTAACCCCACTTTATGGGGTCCATGGCAGCCCCTAGAAAATTTTGGTTTTGGACCCTATGTTAGGATGGGCGGACCCACCTATGGTTTTGTGTATGATTTTCGCACATGTTTTTGGAAGCGATGGTTTTCGGTCCAGGGTATTAGATGCGATGGTTTTCGGTCCATGGTATTGGATGCTTCAGCATGTATAAATATGTATTATAACATTGAAAGGAACATAATGAAAAATCAAGCTGGTAATCTCGGTTTTGGGATCCAATGGGAAAATCTCTGTGTATATGTGTTTTATGTGTTATGCTCTCACATTGCTTATTTTTCTGTGTTTTAGAATTCGTAAGTAGGTAATTTATGTACGAGGTTAAAAACTACAGGAATCCAAAGAACAATTTTCAAAGCCCTCTTCCTAAAAGGAAAAACCACTTGATGTTTGCTCGACATCCAGTAACAAGTCCTCTTCCCACGATGTGATCAAAGACAATGCATCCTATTCAATGTTGATTTTTTTTAACTTGTGAGCTTATGAAGTCAATTGAACATGTCCCCATATTTAGATTATAAAAGTGAAATTTTCAACATATAGATAGGAATGGCTTTGAAAGAAATTTTGAATCTCTTGGAATTTCTCTTGCCAGAGGCTCCACAAAAATTTTTTAGAAGCAAAGACAATAATGTCATTATGTGAAATAGCCTTTGTTTCAAACAAAAAAAATTGTCAATCTTTTCAAGCACTGAATCATCAATACTAAACCTTTGATTTAGGAATATTGATAGGTTTGGCTACAAATCTGTCAATAAAATTATTAAATTTGACCAAACATTTAAACCACTGTCAGAAGAAAGCAGTTTTGCAGGGGGTCACCAAGTGGTAAGTGAATTTTAGAAGGGGATTCCGCAATTCACAGAGTGCTTCTAGATATGAATAAGCAGTGTTAACAAAAAAACTAATTGTGGACCCCCCCTTCCATTAAATGTCGAACGACCTAGGGTCCGCTTTCTAATCTGAGCCATCGATTTTTTAGTAAGGCCACCACTAGTTGAAAACTACAAGAGCTTTTTTCCAAGCACTTCAATCATTGATCCAATCTAACAGTCTATTTTCATATTGACTTGATACTAGTTACCATATGAAAGGAAACATGTAGATTGTTAAGGTTCTTGTTGGAGATCAGATGCACATCAAACTAAAACAAACACTCAGCAAACCAATCATGCACATAAAGACACAGCAATTAACGTGGTTCACCCAACCAATCTGGGCTACGTCCACACAACATAGGCATCGGTAATCTTATTAATCAAACAGGAGATTACATAATTAAATCCTCACAAACTCTCACCCTCTCACCAAATAATCCGTATGGATACTTGTTATATAGCAAAGAGAATCTAACTGCCTCATAAATCCTCTCAACTCAAATTTAGGATGCATTAACTCCCTCCCAACAAACTAGAGCTAATCTAGGAACTGATTCCTATTGTTGTCATCTACTGAGATTTTGCCTATCTTATGCAAAACAGAAAATCTCAACAGTTCTTAACGAAATTGGTAAAAACACTAGTTTCTCCATTTATCTCAAGTTTAGTCCCTTCTCATGACAAACCACAACATAATGCAATGATATTGGTGTAGACACGTCTGATTGGATGTCAATGATTCAAAGAATGAATCAAACAACTTTCCTGGACTATATCCATACATGCATAAAGATATATTGGGACAAAGTAACCATTCAACACAAAACTTGCCAGGAACTACAAAACTCTTGCCCCAAAAGAATATTCCTTATTAAATTGAGCCAACCTTATGTTGTTCTTGTTGTGTGTGTTAGTCTTAGGATTTCATTAAACAAGAAAGAAATATAGAGAAACTAAATAGGAAACTGAAATAAACATACACAAGTAAACACAACAAATTTATGTGGTAAAACCTTGACAATGTGTCAAGGAAACCTTGACAGGGCAAGGGATTGGAAATATTTATTAATCAAAGATGATTCTCCATGATACAACCTCTCGAGCATTCACAAATTAATATGGGATACTACATTACATAACTCCTAATCATTACAAATCTCATTATAAAACTAATTGGCAATAAAAATCAGATTTACCCATATTTACATCGTTTACATGTTGTCACATTTCAACAATCACCACCTTGAAAACAATTTTCCTAATCCCTTGCCCATGCCCATTCATCATCTCTTTTTCAAGCCAAAAGAAGTCAAACACCATCGAAGCTTCTCTACTGTAACTTGCTTCCTGAATATGTCTACATGATTCTCCTGCGTATGGACCTTCTTGAGAGTTACTTTTCCACCATCAATCACATGTCTCAGGAAATGATGCCTTACATCAATGTGCTTCGTCTTGTTGTGATAAGCTAGATTTGTAGCCAAATGAATAGCACTTTGACTATCATAGAATACATTCATTATCTCCTACGTCCTTCCAATCTCATCAAGTAGACCTTTTAACTATATTTCCTCTTTACTGGCATCTGAAGCATCTATATATTGTGCTTTAGTAGTGGATAAAGCAACTATATCTTGAAGCTTTGACATCCAGCTAATTACTCCACCTGCAAGAGTAAAGGCATAACCTGTAGTAGATCTCCCTTTATGAAAATCAACTACATAATCAGCATCCACATATCCGCAAACTGATCCTTCACTACTGTTAAAGATGATGTAATGGTCACTTGTGCCTCTTAAATATCGAAGCACCCATTTCACTGCTAGCCAATGTTCTTCACCTAGATTTTCCATGAATCTGCTAAAATAACTCCAACTGCATGTGAAATGTCAGGTCTTGTAGATACCATCACATACATTAAGTTTCCTACAACATTGTCATATGGTACACGATACATATACTTCTTTTCTTCATCAGTTCTAGGACTCAAAACCAAAGAGAGTTTAAAATGGGAAGCTAATGGAACATTAACAGGTTTCACATTATTCATACCGAACTTTTCAAGTACTCTTTCCACATACTTTTGTTGTGATAACGAACATTTTCCATTTTTTCTCTCTCTATGTATCTCCATGCCCAAGATATGTTTTTCCACTCCAAGATCCTTCATATCAAATGTCCTAGAGGGGTAAGCCTTTAACCTAATGATCTCTTCCATGATTTTGCTTGTAATAAGCATATTGTCAACATACAAGATCAAGATGATGAATATGCCATTGAAACTCTTAAGTATACACAATGATGATACTCACTTCTAGTAAAGTTTTGTCTCACCATGAAGGTGTCAAACTTCTTGTAACATTTCCCGGGAGACTACCTTAGGACCACATAATGATTTCCTGAGCTTGCAAACTAATATTTTGCAGCAATCTTCTACAAAATCTTCTAGTTGTTCCATATAAATCTCTTCATTCAAATCACCATGTAGAAAGGTTGTCTTAACATCTAAATGTTATAACTTAATATCAAGTAATGCAGCTAGTGCTAACACAATATGAATAGAAACAAGTTTTACGACAAGTGAAAAAATCTCATGAAAGTCAATACCTTCAACCTGAGAATACCCTTTTGCAACCAGCCTCGCGTTATACCTCTCGATACTGCCATCAGCATTTCGCTTCAATTTGAAGATCCATTTGCATCCAACAATACTTCTCCCTTTAGGAAGTTCTACAACATCCCAGGTTTTGTTTTTGGATAAGGAATCCATTTCTTTGTCCATAGCCTTTTTCCACTTTTTGTTATCTGCATCATCCATTGCTTCTTGATAAAAAGAAGGTTCCCCATCTTCAGTATGATGCAAAAGATGAAGCAGAATATTTATACCTTTTTGGTATTTTTCTTTCCCTTTTAGACCTTCTTAGAGTGACTGATTGTTGAACTGGTTCTAGAACTTCAACAGTTTCCTTTGCATCTTCTTCAGCTTTTTCTTCATAAGTCTCTCCTTCCTTTCAACTTTCTGAAAAAGGTCTAGCCTCCAACTAAATTTTTTGATTTGGCGATACTTGTTCCTATTAAACTTTTTCAATATCTGATTTTAAAAGAGAAGATTCATCAAATGTTACATCTCTACTAATGACTATCTTCTGTGAAGTAGGATCCCACAACCTGTATCCTTTCACTGCATAGTCATACCCAACAAAGACATAACATTTTGATTTTGGATCTAATTTTGAGTGCGGATTTTTAGGATAAGAGCACAGGCATCACAACCAAAAATCCTTAAATGTGAATAATCACAAGACTGGCCCGACAAAACTTCTTCGGGAATTTTACAATTAATGGCTACTGAAGGTGATCTGTTAACTAAATAACAAGCAGTAGATACTGCTTATGCCCACAACTCCCTTTGCAAGTTAGTATTGTTGATCATGCTTTTGGCTCTTTCAATAAGAGTTTGATTCATATTTTCAACAACGCCATTTTGCTGAGGATTATAAACAACAGTTTCATGTCTAACAATTCCTTCATCCTTAGAGTATTATTTAAATTCTAGAGAAGTAAGTTCACAGTGATTTTCAGTTCTAAAACGTTTAATTGATTTTCTTGTTTTCTTTCCCACCATTACTTTAAATTGTTTAAAAACATTAAATACATCATCTTTCCTTTTTAACATATGGACCCAAAATTTATGGGAGAAATCATCAATAAACATTAACAAATATAATGCACCTCCATACGATACAGTAGGAGATCGTCCCCACATATCAAAATGAATATAGTCCAAAGTTTATTTACTATTATGACTTCCAGTCTTAAATCTTTGTTTACATTGTTTTCCATACACACAATGTTTATAGAAATCCAACTTCAAGGATTTCAAATTAGGAAGTAATTTGCGGTTCTTCAATACCTGAAGACATTTCTCGCTCATGTGGCCTAATTGTTGATGCCATAGGCGAGTGCCTTCTTCTTCTTTCTCTGACATAGTCGTTGCCTCACTAACCTTAGTACTTTCTTTGAGCCTGTAAAGATTTCCAACCTTTTCTACCTTCATAACAACCAGGGCACCTTTTGATACTTTCAGGACTCCATTCTAACCTGTAAAATTGTAACCCTTTGAGTCCAACACTCCCAAAGAAATCAAATTTTTCCTTAATTAAAGTACATGTCTAACATCAGATAATGTTCTAACTGTATTATCATACATTTTAATTTTGATATATCCCATCCCAACAGTCTGACAGGATACATTATTACCCATAAACATAAAACTACCATTCACATCTTCACATGATGTGAACCAATTTATGTTCGGGCTCATGTGATGATAAGCACCAGAGTATAACATCCAATTTTCAAATTCATGAGAGACATTACATACATGTAAAGTTTCATCTACCATACCTAATTATTCAGCAGATAAAAATTCATCAATCATACCTGAATCAACTTGATTTGCTTCCTTCTTTGGGTTTTCAGACTCCTTTCATTTCCAACAGTCTTTCTTGAGGTGTCCAATTTTGTTGTAGTACCACCATTTGGACTTACTCTTTTTGCCCTTTGATTTTGACCTGGAAGAGCCCCTTACTTTCTCCCCTCTTTCCTTTGACCTGCCTCTAGCTACCATGGCTTCCAACGCAAAGGTTTCAATATGGGACTCTTCCTTACTTCTTCAGCTAACGAAGCTCCCACAACTGAATCAAATTCCAAAGACTCAGTTGTGCTTAAACTAATAGAAGTTATGAAGTGGTCTCATGACTCGAGCAAAGAACAAAACAAAGTGATAGCTTTTTCTTCTTCCTGGAATTTAACTTCTATATCTGAAAATTCGTAAATATGTGTATTAAAAACATTTAAATATTCTGCAATTTTTGTACCCTCCTTCAGCCAAAGACTGTACAATTCCTTTTTACATCAATTTTGTTGGTTAAAGACTTGGTCATATACAATGTTTCCAATTTTCCCCTCAAACCTACTTTTGAAGTTTCTTTAACAATGTTGAAGAGAACTTCATCCGCCAGGCATCACTTGATGGTACTAAGAGCTTGCACATCCAATTCATCCTAGTCCAAATTTGTCATGCCAGTCGGTTGCTTCTTCACCCTGCCTAATGCTTTGTGCAACCCTTGTTGCACCAGCAAGTCTCTAACTTTCAGTTTCCATAATGCGAAATTGTTTTTGTTGGTGAACTTCTCCACCCCAAACTTTGCATTCGTCATTTTTTTCCATTTTCTTAAAAAATATGTTTATAGATTTTCCTTCTAGAGTTCTAGGGTTTAAATTTTTTCAATTTCTAAATTTCTTTCTTCTAGCTAATGTTTTCAATTTTTATTTCTGATTTTCCCTCTTCTAGCTAGGGTTTTAGAAAAAAATTAAGGGTTTCCTTCTTCTTAAAAACAAAAGCTTCACCCTTCTTTTTAGTTTAAAAAAAAATTGTACAGAACCCTCTATGAAAAAACTTCATACACCAAATTTCTCCATTCAAAAATAATTTTGTCAAATTTAAAAATTACCCATTTATTTTGTTGTATGTTCAACAAGCGGGCAAAATTGCGGGTTTTTTTTTTGTGGTCGATTCTCCGTGGCTCTGTGGGTCAACTCCGCAAAAACCTTCCTCTGCATGATGGGATCTGAAGTTTGTCCCTCTTACTCAACACGACAGCAGTAGGGTCTCTGCACAATAGGCTCTAAAGGTTGTCCCTCTTACTCAACATGACATTGGTGGGCTAGGTTTTCATTATCTGTCGGCGGCTCTAACATGCAGGTCGACGACAACCTCTTTACACCAGCAGGTGGAAGTCATACCCCTTGCTCCTCTATGGAACAATCATGGCAGTCCCCTTTCTCCTCTGTGATACTCTATCATTTTCTAGACAAGCTCAAAGATTGCAATTTTTCAGCTTTGACTGCTCCTCGACAAAGACAACATCTCTCTCCAACGGTTTATTTAACCTCTCTACGGTATAATTCAATGTCTCTTTGATGTGGGGATATTTACTTGATGACGGCATGGTGTCCCTCTTTAGCAATCAACACACAGTAGTAACCCTCACAATTCTATGTGGTTCTAAAAAAAATTACTTTTCTACCCTCACAATGGTGAATTTCTCTCATGGCTCTGATACCACTTGTTGATCCCGGGAGTTCATTAAACAAGAAATGAATATAGAGAAACTGAAATAAACATACGCAAGTAAACATAATGAATTTACATGGTAAAACCCTGACAATGTGTCAAGGAAGCCTCCACAAGGCAAGGGATTGGAAATATTTATTAATCAATGATGATTCTCCATGATACAACCTCTCAGGCATTCACCAATTAATATGGGCTACTCCGTTACATAACTCCTATTCGTTACAAATCTCGTTATAAAACTAACTGGAAGTACACATAAGATTTACCCATATTTACATCATTTACATGTTGCCACATTTCAACAGTGTGCATTATCAGGTTGCAAATATATTTGGTTCTTGTAGTTCTTAGCAATTTGGAACAACAAATAATATTTTCTTTAAGATATTGCTCCAAAAATAAACTTTACTTCAACTCCAGTGTTAGAGGTGCCAACGTTTCTGAGAATTGCAATCTAGTAATTGAAGAATCAACATCATATATCACAAGGTAAGTGTGAGAATAAGATAAATATGAGGGTGCCCATTTGATTGAATATTAATCGAGCAAATTTCCAAATAAAACAATTATTATGCTAATACATATGTATCAAAGCATTATTGTAGGTGTTGGTGTGCATTGTTGTTAATTTTGATGTACAATCTATAGCCTCACATTCCCTTTCCAATGGTGGGCATTCTCACCACTTTCTTTAGCTATTGTCACTTGATAATTGGCCTTGTTTCTGAGCTATACTCGGTGGTGTATAACAGAAAACTAGGCTCTTTGAATTAAAGACCCAAAATTTGAACAAAAAATTTTATAAAGTCGAGAATCTAACTAAGAAATATACAAGAAAAACTCGAATTTTTTTTTTTTTTTTAACATTTCCTTTAACAAGAATACGTTACAACAAGTTATATGTCTTGATAATGTTAATTAAGTACTCTTTAATGACTTGTGCAGCAAGAGAAGTTGATATGAAAGTAGTCTTCTTGTTGTAAAGATATCGTGGATAATGAATAGTAAATAGAATAGTTAGAATATGTATTGTGAGACCTTGCATGGTATAGGAGCTTGGGATTGTTGCCATATGTTTGTATGTTAGATATCACGACTTTCACGCAGTAAGTTAAGTTTCTATTGTCACAAAAACACAACAATATTATCCGATTGCAGAAACCTGGTTCCAATAGTCCCCCATGGAACCTCGTTTGAGACGTCATCCACTCTGTGGGTGATGCCGAAAGGACTAGTACCGGGTGGGTTTGTTGGTCAATACTACACGCTAAACCCGGGTCTGTCTGGACCCCATGCCAATAAATGGTTTTGTTGTCGAGACTAGGATCATTGCATGATGGGATTGCTCTGTGACAAGAATGTGGATACTAAGGAATTTGATGAAAGAGGAAATCACCCAGTGGTTTAAGCAGAAGCAACATGAGTTTGTAACTAAAGAGAACAAAGATCAAGGGATCAACACTGAAGATTGGCTACAGAAATATGTACTCACCGAGTTTCACGAAATACTCTTTGCAAAGTTCTCAATTATTTGACGAAGTGGATTCAACAGTTGAAAGATAAGAATCTGAATTATCGCCATGATGGACCAAAATAGTGGACTCCAAAGGAGGTGCGTCAATTAGAAGAGGTAAGTAACAAAGTTCCTCGTGTCATGGATTTTTGGTTTGAAAGTGTTCTAGAAGAATATATTGTTGAATTTGCAATAGAATCTTGGTGTCACACAATGTGAGGCAGAGGAAATTCTTACAGGGTTCCCAAGGAAGATTCATATGGTCACTACACTTGTTAGTCAAGATGTTCTTGTGCCACCACGGAACCCTACTCATGGAGTTAGATATTATAAGCAACTAAATTTCTCACGTGCTAAGGGGGAAATGAGGGAGAACTAGGAGGTAGTTTAAAGGAAGAGGAAGTGGAGAAATAGTGGCAAAACTGTGGTGGAGGTCAAAGGTGAGTACATCAATGTGGATATGAAGACAAAGAGATAGAATGGATATAGAGAATTTTGAGGTTGGCACATTGAGGAGTGGGAAGAGATTTTGACGGAGTGATGCATGAGGAGGTTGGTCAATGTCAATAACTACCAAAAGGAGAAGCCCAAGGAGAGGAGCAAGAAAGGCCACCAGAGGATAAGGAGACGTGCAAGTGATCAGAGCTATGAGGGAACACAATTTGGTATGCCAAAAAATGAAGTGAATGAGGAGGAATACCAAAATCTTATCCCATGGAGTACGGAGTTCATGAATTCTAGTTGCCTAAGTTAAACCCATGATCCCATGTGCTTCTATAAACATTGGGGTAAGCACTCAACACAATGTGAAAAGTATTTTAGAAGGTAATCATAGTCAAGGGGGCAAAGGTAGTAGCAGCAATGGAATTGGTTAGGCAATAGGAAAAGTGTCACAAGGTATTCAAGTTTAGTCTATTACGCAGACCAATGCACATTTGTCTAGTAGTGTAGTAGGTGTGTCTGGCAGCCCTTCATCAGGAAGCACTATGCAGAACAAAATGGAAAGAGTAGAGTTGAGGATGCCTATGTTCCATGGCGCTAGGAACAAGGATCCAAAACAACTTTTGTTTGTATGTGAGGCTATTTAGGCAGTCAAGCAAGTCCAAGACGGGGAAAACAATATTGCGCAATTCGAAGTTACTTTTAGGGACCGTATATTAATGTTGTATATGGAATATAAGAGTGTGACTCTAGTTGGATAGATTAGGTCACTAATGACTATTTTCCATTTACCATTTTCTGGGATTAAAAGTGACTAAACTAAAATAAAATAAAAAGTCACTTAAATAAAATTAACAGGAGAAGCTTCTAGAGTTAGAATAAAATAATAAAAGTAAAAGTGCTTCTCGAAGGTTGGAGAGGGGTCCATAAAGTCTTTAAAAGAGGGGGAAAGCAAGACATTTGGGTATCCTGGATTTGATATTTTCTCTTGGAGAGTTCTATTGAGAACTTGGGTTGAATTTTCGAAGAACCCTAGGATGAAAACCCTTGGATTGCTTGTGTGTGTGTTGGATGAAACCACAACTCACTATTGTGGATATTTCATCCAAAAATTTCATTGAGCTTCATCAACATCAGTTGGTGAGCAAATATGTGTATTAGGAGTGGGGATCACACATAACTCAAATTTGTGTTTTAGTTCCAGCTATAGTTTTGGGAGGCCATATTCAGAGTTGTAGCAGATATTTTAAGAGACCGTGTTGCTTATTTTGGAGTAGGTTTTCAACTATTGTCGGCCATTCAACCATTTTTTGGTATTTGTAATAGGTTCCTAGAACCCTATTAATATAATAAGGATGAATTTTGTTGAGCTTTCTCATGTTAATTTTGAGTTACAACTAATATCTAGGTTTATTTGCAAATTTAATTAAATTCCTCACAATATCTATCGTGCCAAATTCTATGCATTTTATGGTGTATTTTGGAATGAAAATGCATGACCTAATATTTCCAAAGCAAATGATTATTTCCAATTAAGAATTAAAATGGAATGTTACAAAACACACACACACACACACAATATTTTAAGGTTATGGTCTAACTATACTCTAAATCAATGTATGGGACCACATTGTTTATGAGATAAGGAATCCCTCTATATGATGATTTGAGTACTTTGTTTATGGAAGTGTGCATGCCCTACAAATATCCAACTTTGAACCCATAATCTATGAAAAAAACATATATATTAACCATTAGTCTCACTCAAAGTATAAATTAAAACATGACAAATGATTGTTGAGCTTCTTTTTTTTAGAGTTATCGTAAGATTAAGAAAAAATATTGAAAAAAATCAAATCAAAATCCCTAATATCAACACCCAACATCTATATACAACACTTATCTCTTTCTCTCTCTCTCTTCTCTCTCTCTCTCTCTCTCTCTCTCTCACCCACACACAAAATATTTTAAGGACATGGTCTAACCATACTCTAAATCAATGTATGAGACCCCATTGTTTATGTGAAAAAGAACCCTATGATGTTTTTTACTTTGTTTATAGAAATGTACAATGCTTACAACTCTCCAACTTCAATCCCATACTCTCTGGAAAAACACATATCCTTAACCATTAATCTCATTGAAAATATAAATTAAAACATGATAATGATTGTTGAACTTTCTTTTAATAATTTTAGTAAGACGACAAAGCCTGTCCTCATCTCAGGAATCTCACATGGCAGCCATGGTTGTGGAGGATGCCATGACTCCTGAAACCCTAGGAGATGCACAGGTTTACAATTCCTCTTTGTCGCTGCCCTTCCAGACGGGTCAGAGTTAGCTTGGAGAGGCGGGTGAAGCGCAAGAGGTAGGGCCTGAGCGCGCAGTCTTCACGAAATGAGAGGTCTACCTCACCCCTAGGGGAGAAGTCACGGAGTAGGTAACCGAATACTCCACCACCGCCACCGTACAGGTAGGGTTTAACCTGTATTATAATGTTGTTGTTGTCGCGCCAGAGTATGCCCAGATGAACCCTAGCGTGGGTTATGTCGCGCCCGGGCATGACCAGACAAACCCTAGTGCAGATGATGGGGCGCTTGGGATCTATGTCTCCTCCTCATCCCATTTCCATGGCCAGAATGCTCCAGATCTCTTCTCTGTCGGAAGCAAGCAGCAAATTCGCTCCTCATTCTCGCCAGACTTGCTTGCAGAGGTTCCTCTCTTGAAACAACCAGATCTATCTGAAGAATCACAGGCATTTCAGATCCAAGTCAAACTCTTGGGCAAGATGAGGATGCAATGGGTTTGAGCAACAGATCGCGTGTGGGATCTTTTGCAAAAACTAGAACGTCAGCTGGGGATCCCCTCCTCTTACCTCAGATTGTTATATAAGGGTAAGCAACTTATGAATCCCCTTCCTCTCTCCTTTTACAACATTCATAAGGACACTTCTATTGGGGCTTCTTTCCATTCAAGAGGTGCTTCCTTTGGGCAGACCTCCTCTGCCCCTTCTTTCTCTTTTAAAGATGCAGCTCGCAAAGACACTGCCCAACCTCAGTCCTCTTTGAAAGCAGCCCATCCAAATGGGGCTCCAAAGTCGTTTTTGGTAGACAAATCAGAGGAAATTCTTTCCATCAATATCTCTCCTCCTGAGATTTAAAATCGATTCCAGATATTTGCAGAATCCGCACTCATATGCAGATTTAATGGGCTTTAGCCTCGCACAGCAGATCTATACCAATCGATCCACTCCACTTGGACTAAAAAAAGCAAGATCTACTTATGTTCAAAAGGATTCTTCATTGTGGTTTTTGACTTAAATGAAGATTACCAAAAGGCCTTAACAGGAGGCCCTTGGTTCTGGGGTGCGGCTGGGCTTTTTCTAACCCCTTGGTTTCCAGACTTCGACCCTTCTACAGCAGTCATCACCAAGCTTCCCATTGGGGTCAGGCTCTCGAATATTCCGGCTCATCTATGGCATTTATCTGTTTTCTTAGCCATTGGAAATAATTTAGGACGCTACCTGGCTACAGATTCCTCAAGAAAGGAAAATGGTCTTTACACCTACGGCAGACTTTATGCAGAAATAGATATCAGCAAAGGACTACCGGATCAGATTAATCTCAAGATTGGAGATTTCCACTGGACTCAAACCTTGGATTACGAGAATACAGCCTTCCGTTGCCGCCATTGTCATCAAACGGGGCACCTCCAGAGTACTTGTACCCAGTTCCTCAATAAAAAGAAGAATCTAATTCACAAACCCAAATCCAAGCGCTAGAATCCTTGTGAGCCTCCCCGTTCTATGTACGATTTAGATTTCTCTAGTTCGGATGAGGAGGAAACTGAAGCAGTTATGCAGAATGATGGGGATACTGAAGCAGATGTGCAGAATGATGTGATTCCGATGGACGCTCCCTCACTCAGTCCGGCAGTCCCTTCTGACCCTCAGTTTTCTCAGAAACATTTTCATTTTTTATCGTCCTCAGACTCTGATAAGGATATTCTGCCGCTAGTGCAGAATAGTCTACAGCTTGTTATGGCTCAGCCAAACTCCACTAGGTGGGTCAAAGTAAACAAGAAAAAAGGCAAAAAATGTCGGGTGGCCGAAAATGACCCCTCGGGGTAGTTCTCTCAGATGAGTTCTTTCTTTTTGTATTCCTATGTTTTCTATGGCTCTTTCCTTGTTTGTCTCTAAGGAGCGAGATAGATAACCTATCACCTGCGGCTCCCTTACTTTTCTGCTTCGCTTGCATGCAAGCTTGATTATACTATACATTTCTTATCTTAATAAAATTAGTCTTTATTCAAAAAAATAAAATTAAATAAAAATTAAAAATTTAGTAACACAAATAAAACAATAACAAAAATCAAATTAAAATATCTAATATCAAAATAAATTTCTCCAACCCCAAACATTTATATATAATACTTTTCACATTACTACATAAAGCTACACTCTCCAAAATAAATATTGCATCCGTTCGTTGAAAGATATATATGAATAATGGAATGCCATTTAGTGACCATCCATACTATGGATATTTGTTTCTCATATCATAAATAAATAATAATGTTAACATTTCATGCGAAATAACTTTGTACTTGAATCTTGCCATTATTCCATGTAATATTATTATTTAAACCATGTATTATTCAAATTATATAGTATATGTGAATAAAATCATATAATTGAATCTTGTCATTATTCCATGTAATATTATTATTTTAACCATGTATTATTCAAATTATATAGTATATGTGAAAGAGTTAAATTATTTTTGTGTAAATTGTTGGGATCACGATTGCCGTTACACCAAAACTCGTCGGTGTTAGTAAATGGACGCATCGCCAGAGTTAACGGATCCTCAAGAGGCGGTTAGTCCATGTCACGAAATACACGGGGAGTGCTGGATTATCCAATGCCCAACAATCTCCCCCGGGTGTGATTCAAACTTGAAACCTTTGGCTTGATACCACTTGTTGGGATCACGATTGCAGTTACACCAAAACCCGCAGGTGTTAGTAAACGGACACATCGCCAGAGTTAACGGATCCTCGAGAGGCGATTAGTCCATGTCACGAAACACACGAGGAGTGCTAGATTATCCAATGCCCAACATAAATAATACAAATGCAATGTAAAAAAAAATAAAGTTTAATATTGATGATGATGATGATGATGGTTAACATCCACCGAGACCAAACATTGGTCTATCGGACCAATATTTAGTGAATATAAGCCTTCATCGTTAATTAAGGTTATGACATGATTGTAATGTTTTCCATAATACTTACATATACAAATTTATAAATTAAAAGGAAATGTATGACATGGTTGTTATGTTTTTCCTAATGTTTATATATGCAAATTTATAAATTTAAAGGAAATGTATATTGATGCAATATCCATTAAAGATGGTGCTTGTGAAGTAACAATGGAATCATGGTACCACAAGAAGAAAAGAAGAAATAGGGTGAATACACTTATTTAAGTAAAATTTTCTTTCCTCTACTTCGTTTAGAAATGAGATTGCAATCTTGCATAAAGTTTCATGTTTTTTTTAAATGAAATTGGTTTTTTTAGAAATGAAATTGGAGCCTTGTATAAAGTTGTTGTTTTTTTTGTTCTAATTTAAAGGTATTTAGTGGTGATATCATGATTTAGCTTAAAATATAAAATTAATTATTAATTCTCACAATTGAGTGGTGGAACACTTTTAATAACCAATTTGATGTTATTCTTGAAAACATATTAATATTTATGTGAATTATTTAAATTTAAATTTTATTTTATTTGACTATCCCTGAAAAATAATATTATTATTATGATCAGCTTAAAAGATGAAATTAATTATTAATTTTCACAATTCACTAATAAAATACTCTTTAATGATCAATTTAATAGTATTTTTAAAATCATATAAATATTTATATGAATTACCTAAATTTAAATTTTATTTGACCATAAGAAAATAATAAATTTGAAATATGTATATTATCTCCACGATATTATATATGCATATACATTTATTTATATAAGCGTCAAAGTATGTAACATTCTTATATACATGTCATTTCCACTACTATTTATATCTGCATATGAACTCATTTATATAAGTGAGATATGCATCCAAGTATGTAACATTTTTTTGACATCCTTGCTCATAGGGATTGATATACCACTTTTAATTCATGTGTTCTTATCGTTAACCTCGTGACATCTCCAGGGGAAATGGTAGGCTCTCGTGATCTTTATCATCTCCTTTCTATGTGAGGATAAATATTGTTTAAATATTAGGAAATTCAAATGATAGTTAATTCAAAATAGTTTTTAGTCTTTTCGGCTTAACTTGTCTTCAAAGGAAGAATCTTTTGCTGTAAAACATAGGAATATAACCACACACTTATTTAAGGAATTGAAATTGCTACAAGATATTTACAAGGAACTTATTTGGATTTTAGAAGGAGCATATTTATTGTAATAGAGTTTTTATATTTAATTTAAGGCAGGGAGAGTTTTTTTTTTTCACGCGCGCAACAGCCCAACCCGAGCCTGCACTGACCTAGCCACCGATGCCCCTGTGGATCCCTCTCTCGGCAGCCTCCTACTGCTGAGACCAACCAGAACATGCAGCCCTCTGAGGAGGGAGATCCTCACTCCTCCAGGAAGCTAGGGAATGAAGAAAACGCAGAAGCCTTCGAATCTCAAATTGCAAAGAATGGAGCTCCAAGGAACAGGTCATCAGTCAATAAATTTGTAAAGAAACTTAAAGTATCCCAGAGATTTCTCTCCCTCCAACACTTCCAAGAAGAGCAACCATCTCTCTGGCAGAACGCGGACTTGTTGGACAGTTCACAGGGCTATGGGCTTCACCCAAATCAGTGCAAAAATGGGTGGAAATAAACTAGAATGCAACCACAAAGGGGAAGATAACAATACGCTTTTGTGGAAGGGGATACTACACCTTTATCTTTGAAACAAAGGAGGACAAAGATATGATATTTAGAAACAGACCTTACTTCATGGACTCTAGAGGTTTACACCTGAACAGGTGGACGCCAAACTTTGATCCGGAGATGGATGTCCCAAATGCAATGCATGTGTGGGTCGGGCTCCTGCATCTTCCTCTTCATTGTTGGGGAGATGAATATGTAAAGGCTATAGGAAACGCAATGGGCAAATATATTGACAGATGTGAGCCAAAAGACAACATGAAAGCGTGCGCAAGAATATGTGTGGAAGTAGATCTCGGAAAAGGCCTCCCAGAGGCAATAAAGATCAAAGTCAATCAGTGGACACACATTCAGCAGCTGCACTACGAGAAAATACCATTTAAATGCAAGGTATGTCACAAGTATGGTCATTTTGCAAATAGGTGTCTTAAAAAAATAGAGCATGAAAATGTAGAAGAACAAGAACCTACATGGGAATAAGTGAAAAGGAAAAAACCTACCAATAAGCAGACCGTATCAAATATCTATCAGTCCCAAGAAGAAAACGAAACAACCTCTCAGCCTCCAGCAAAGGTTATTCCTCCTGATCACACAACTCCAAACCTTTTTGAGCCATTAGAAGACTCTTTTGATCCACCCTCTCCCAGATCCCCACCTTCAAACCCCATCTCTTTAGCTCTCATATCCTCCCCCAACCCTATATCCTCTCCACCTCCTCCCTCAGTGGATCACATTCTAACTAGAAATAAAGCCAAAGAAATCCCCCAAGCCTGGGATCAGCAAAAAAAAGTGGGAAGGAAATCCAATAAAGAAATCAGAGATGAAGCAGCAACTAAAGAAATGGCACTAGAAACGCAACAACCAATATATTCATTCCTTGGGAAACAAACATGAAGTCATGAAAAAACTCAGCAAAGAGGAAAGGGAGGACCACACCAACACAACAGTAAATAATGATAGTGGTCTCTTGGAATTGTGGCGGCCTTGGCACCTCCTTTAAAGTCAATGCAACTCGAGACATTTTAGCCAAGGAACAACCAGACATATATATGATCCAAGAGACCAAACTAAACAAGCAAGAAAATCAAAAAATGATTCAAAAACTAAAAAATTATGAAGGAGCAGCGTTAGAAGTTACAAGAGCATCAGGAGGAATCAGCACCATTTGGGATAAAAGAAAATGGGAATTAATGACCCAAAAAATCAGCAGACACTAGATTCGAACATAGTTGAGAAATATCAATACAGAAGAACAGTATAGCATTATAAATGTGTACTCCCCAAATCACTATAGAGAGAAAGAACAATGTTGGAAATCAGTTAAAGAAGAAATAGCAGAGAGACAAAGTGGGAACTTAATCATGGGAGGAGACTTAAAATTGATAAGGAATACAGAAGAAAAATTTGGCGTAATCTTCCACAATGATCCATCAAGAGAAGCTCTTGAAGTAATAATAGAAGAAAAAAAATTAACAACCATTCTGCCAAGCAATGGAAAATACACTTAGAACAACAAAAGAATAGGAAAAAACAACATAAAAGAAAGGTTGGACAGAAGTCTCATTCATGAAAGGATAGCAGTTGCTTATACTCTTGTGAAACGTAAAATTGTTCACAACTCAGCTTCAGATCACAAGCCAGTGGTGCTAACCTTGGGAAAGCTGGAAAATCAAGGACCCCTTCCCTTCAGATATAATTCAATTTTGGACAGCAAGGAAGATTTTGGCAAACAAATAAAGGACAACTGGAAAAAAAGTGTCACAAGATCTCCCCAATACATTTGGGAAACTAAGCTAAAGAACCTAAGAATGCACTTAAAAAATTGCGCAAGAGAAAATGATCATCGGGACAAAGCTAGGAAAATCAAATTGCAAAAAAAAATGGATAATATTTGCAAGGAAAAAGAGAACAAGGAAGAAAGTAAGCCAGATCATATACAAGAAAAGGAAATATATATGGAAATATATAAGAAAAATGGGCAAGAAGAAGAGGAAAGCAAACTGAAATCAAGATGCCTCTGGCTAAAATCCGAAGATAAAAATACAACCTTCTTTCATAATACAATGAAAATAAGGAGGTCAAAAAATCAGATTGAATAGATTCAAGTAAATGGTCAAGAAATAAAAGGAGTTGAAGAAATAAAAAATGCAGCCCATAAACACTTTAAAGAACTCCTCTCAACAAGTGACCAGCAGGCAGCTAATGAAGAAATTTTGCAACATATAAAAATAAGCGACTAGCAAAATAGGGAATTAGACAAATAAATTACTGAGGAAGATGTCAAAGAAGTTGTGTGGAATCTCCACCCTGATAAGGCACCAGGTCCAGATGGATTTACAATGGCCTTTTATAGACAACATTGGGAAATTATCAAAAAAGATCTAATGAGAATGCTCAAAAATGCTTTCCAAAAAAAAAAGACTGGAGGAAATACAAAATCCTCCTTCCTAGCCCTCATTCCCAAAGAACTCAATCCTACAACCTTTAACAGATATAGGCCAATCTCCCTTTGCAACTCGTCCTATAAGATAGTCACCAAAATTCTAGCAAATAGAATGAAAAAATTACTTCCGGAAATAATTTCAGAAAACCAAGGAGGATTTGTCCCCAAGAAGCAAATCACAGACAATGTAATAATTGTTTAAGAGGCTATTCACAACAATATCCAAAGAAAGGAGAGAGGAAGGATTGTTAAGTTAGATATGGCTAATGCTTTTGATAGAGTTAACCATAACTTTCTTACAGCAGCTCTCAAAAAGTTTGGCTTTTCAATAAACTTCATAGAGATTATCCAAGCATGTATATCAAATCCATGGATAGCCCCATTAATCAATGGACGGCCTAGTAAATTTTTCCAAAGCACACGAGGGCTGAGGCAAGGCTATCCGCTTTCTCCATTCTTGTACATCATCATGGATGAATCGCTAAGTGCTTTGCTGGAAAATCAGAGAAAAGAGAAAAAAATAACAGGGATCCAAATATCGAGAGGAGTCAAAAATATAAACCACTCTCTCTTTGCAGATGATACCCATAGGCGGGGCATCCTACATTATAGCAAGACGATTCAAAAAAGTCTTGGATAAATTTCTCCTAGCTTCAGGAGGAATTTTAAACAACACCAAATGCAAAATTTATTGTTGGAATACCCCAACAAAAACAATGCAGCATATCTCACAAATACTGGAAATACCTTTACAAATAAATTGGAGCCACTTCACTTATCTTGGGTTGCTCTTAGCAAAGGAAGTGGTAAAATGAGAAGTCTGGAACAAGCAAGTGGAGAGAATGAGGGGAAAAATTCAGAACTGGGGAGTGATGTGGCTCAATCTGGTAGGAAGAGTGACACTGATTAAAGCACTTCTCTCGACCTTGCCTATATATCAGTATGCAATCATTATGGCTCCGGTAAGTGCCCACAAGCAAATGGAACTAATAATTAGAAGCTTCCTCTGGCAAGGAGGAAAACGAGATAATAAAAAATCTGGCCTTGTTAGATGGGAGCAAGTTACTCTTCCCTATGAAAAAGGAGGTATAGCAATACACCTTCCAGGACTAATGAACATTGCTCTAGGGACAAAAATTATCTGGAGAATGATAAATTGGAATGGATATTGGTGGGAAAAAGTTCTAACAATGAAATACTTAAATTTTCATAGAACAAAGCTGCTCACTGATATTATTCTAGACAGGCCATGCACCCAAATTTGGAAATTGGTTAAAAGGATAATACCTCTTATTAGAGATCACATATCCAAAAATCTAGGGAATGGCAAAACAATTTCTATCTGGGAGGATAGAATAATGGGGGAAATCCCTTAAATCAGCAGCAAAATTTAATAGGACTTCAAAGATGGATGGAAGAGAAAAGTCCTAACACTCTTTATTCTATTTCGAATTGGGATCAGAATAATTGGGTAAGATGGAAAAAGCTGGCTACACCACCAAGACTAAAAAGTAAGTGGGAAATTTTAAATGTTCATCTAACAGGGGCAGTGCCCATCAACAAAGAAAAGCAGGATGACTTTGTTTGGGACCCAAATGGAGGGGATTACACAATGAAATCGGGGTACAACCTCCTCCAAAAACTTCACAATCAAAATGATTGGAGTCTTTGGAAGGCAGCTTGGAAATCAGAGAGTCTGCCTAAATTAAAGTATTCACCTGGACCCTTCTCAAAGGTAAAATTCTTACCTCTGAAAATTAAAAAAAAAAGGAATAGAAGGTCCCTCAAAATGTGTCATGTGTCAAAAGGAGGAAGAAACAATCCAACACCTCTTCATAAATTGTATGGTGGTGAGAGAGTGTTGGAAACAGGCAACAAGTCCTTTGGAAATAAACATAAATCCAACAACTCAGCTGACAACTCTTCATAAAAATTGGGATAAAAGCTACCCATATACAAAGAAAAAAAGGCAACAATAAATAGGATATGGAAATGTCTCCCTTCAATCCTGTGCTGGAGAATTTGGTTAGCCCGAAACAAATGCATTTTCAAAGAACAAAAGCCAAATTTAGGCAAGTTCCTAGCAAAAACTTGGAGCCAAGTTGCATAGATAATAAGTACAAATGGAATCTCAAAAATGGACCAGAACAATTTACAAAAAGAAAAGAAATACTAGTACAACAAAGCAATGTTAGAAAACAAAGCAAAAGTAGAAGTTACAACAAAAAATAAAGAAATTCACACAAACAAGAAATGGAAATTAAGGTTGAAGGACAAAGAATTTGCAGAATGGATGAAAGAACAGAAGAGACACATTCTTTTTTTTTACGGAGCTGCAAAAAATAATCCCGGTAAAGCAAGGGCAGGCGGAGTTATACTAGATCCAAATGGAAAAATAATAATAACCTATGAATGGAGCCTTGGAGAAATGACAAACAATAGGGCTGAAGCATACATCCTTCTCCTAGGCGCAAGGCTTTAAAATAAAAATGCAATCAAGGACCCTATAATAATAGGGGACTCGGCTATCATAATAGCCACATTGGATGCCAAAAAAGACTTCAAAAGCATAGCCATCAACAAAATCTATCAAAGGATCAGAACAAGTTTTGAAAGTCTGGGAAAAATAACCATTAAGCATGTCCTGAGAAACCAAAACAAGGAAGTTGATATCCATGCCAACAAAGCAATTGACATACCAGTTGGGATTGTCAAAGAGAATAATGAAGTGTATGAAGAAAGTATACCATGACCCCCTCACCCAGTATGAGGATCGAGAAAGAAGATATAGTTCCGAAGAATATCACAAGAAATATTATGGGGGGAATAAAAAAGAAGAATCAAAACATCAATTCAAGAAGGAGATTGCATGAGGAAAACAAAGATTATATGTCAGCAGAGGTTCTCAATTGTAGTCAGCCTTGCTCAAGGCACATGATTCTCACAATCCCAAAAAATCTACACTATATGATGAGTCAAGATTTCAACTGTCCTCCTCTCCTGGGTGAAGACAACATTAGTCATGTCAATCACAAACGCCTGGACCGTAACAGTATTGCAAGTAACAGTCAGATCTCCACGAACACCTGCGCATGCTCCCAGGAAACCCAAGACAGTATGGCAACCTACAGCAACAGGTCTCTCCTCCTCCTTGAGACCAATAAATTAGGAACAGCTCACACTCCTCAACAGAAACCACAAAACACTGAAGAAATGATGCAAAGTCAGAGTGAGGAGACAGATGAAGAATCAACACACAGGAACCTTGGATCTCAGAGATCAGCGGATGAGGTTGAAGGAAATGAGTGGCCAAGATTAGATTGCATAGACTAGTGTCAAGAAATAAACGACAGTGATTGACTTAAGTAGTAGCAAAAGAGGAATTTGGAGAAGTTGTCACAGCCGTCGATGGTAGAAGATCTATGGTCATCAGGCGCTAACAAGCTTGAGAATTAGTCAAAGGGAAAGGTGGGTTTATAAGCAAGAATGGTATTTCGGGATGAGAATAAGCGGTAAGCAATAACAGGAGGGAGTCACCCGATTCCACTCACCGATGTACACATAGCGAGAGGGTGGAGTGAGAAAGCCACTTTATCGGGCGAGTATTCTCCGTGCGATTTGCCCACCCTAAATCTTGGATAGTCGTTGGATCTATCGCGAGATGATCGACGGTGGAGGAGTGACGTGCAAGTTGTTTCATCGGCGATTGGAGGTGTCTGTCAGATCTGATGGAGGAAAATCTATGGTGGAGATTGAGCCTAATAAAGGTAAGCATTGATAAATGTGCCAAGGCTACGAAAAAATGGAAAATGGTGTCTGTGAGATCTGATGGAGGAAAATCTATGGTGGAGATTGAGCCTAATAAAGGTAAGCATTGATAAATGTGCCAAGGCTACGAAAAAATGGAAAATCTGTGTTTATTCCCACTATTCGAGTATAAAGGTTAAAGGGTTAAGTCTGCATTTACCAAATTTAAGTGCAAGTATGGTTTTCATGCGAGGCTTAAGGCGATCAAGTCAATATTTGGAAGTTAACCCACAGCTTAGAACCACGACACCAGCAACAAAGGGAAAAGAAGAGAACATCTAAATCTCAGGGCCCACAACGGGATCAAGGAAATTACAGTCATCATCGAAAAGCAGAGTAAATAAATGGCTTGCAATCCTTTGGAAAAAGCAGAAAAAAAGCTGCCCAACTTGCAGGGACAATCGTTTCATGATTGGATGCTTCAAACGTATACCACTATATTTTTTGAAGTTTATAGAAACAGGGCTATAAAAGTAGTTGTGGGGAAAGCTGCCCAACTTGCAGGGAAAATCGTTTCATGATTGGATGCTTCAAACGTATACCACTATATTTTTTGAAGTTTATAGAAACAGGGCTATAAAAGTAGTTGTGGGGACTGCACTGCCATTTTGCGCACTACTTTTGAACTAGCCCTCCTCTGAATGTACAAGGAACTAGCTTCCTTTCCCCTTTTTTTCTTTTTTTCTTTTTTGCAATATATAAAAAGTAAGCAACTGTGTTTAAAAAATAAATAAAAAATTAAGTCAGGGAGAGCAGCTTTTGTATTTAATTTGAGATAGGGAGAATTGTTATATTTGTAGAAAAATTAATTTTGAATTTATAAGTATGTTTATTTTAGAATAGTTAAGTGAATAGCTTGAATTTTAATATAATTATCCATAATTATTAGATGGATAGTTGAGATTTAACATAAATTAAAGGTCTAAATTTATCTCAAAAGTAGTTTTCTTTTTCTATTTTTTAATTAAATTGATTAATTAAAAAAACTTCATTTGAACATGAGTTATGGTTTTTTGGACATCTAGTATTAGTAAACCATGGTATGGGCCATGTTATTGTCACAAAAACTATTTAAAGTGGGGATGAATCTCCATGATTAAACATCTTGTTAACTAATTTCTCTCATATATATATATATATATATATATAATTGAGGTGCTCACCAATATAATATGGAAGAGATATTGTAATGTAACCACACATTTTGTGTAGGTCAAAAAAATAAAAATAAAAATAAATTAATAATTTCATCTTGTCTCCAAATTTGTTTTTCTTAGGGCTTGGGATGGAATGCAAGAGTACCAACTTAAATCCATCTTAACTCCACTTTGGGATGGAATGCACGATTATGTCCCAACTTAAATCCATCTTAACTCTGGATTTAATTCCAATCCATGCTTCTTAAATCTAGATTTAAGATGGATCTTAACTCTGGATTTAATTCCAATCAATGCTTAGTAAATCTAGATTTAATATGGATCTAGACTATCAATAATAATAACTTAAATTAAATATATAATTTAGTTAATTTCTATGAGTTTTTCATTATGGACAATATGAGATATGAGATGTAATATTTTAATTCTGAAATAGTATGATAAACTATTTGATATGAAGTTAAGAGATTTAGTCTAAAGATAAAAACAATTATGAAGATATAGATATAGCTAGCATATCTGTCATTAATATGAATTCAGCGGATCATATTTAAAAAATAAAAAAATCATAACATAGTCATTTTTTATTTTTCTAAAAAAAGAGTATTATTTTTTAATATAAATTCCGTTTTATACTTATAAATAAAAATCATAAATAGTTATTTTATTATTTAAAAATAGTGTAATCTAAATAAGCTATAAATTTATTTAGAAAACAATAATTTTTTAGGTATAATTTTAACCAAATTCCCATTACAACTATCAAATTTCAAAATTTTGAGTACTTTAAAATTCTTGAGTGTGTTGAATCTATTTCCACCATAACACAAATATTCAAACACTCCAAAAAACAAGTAATCCAATTTAAAAAAAACAAGTAATCCAATTTTAATAAAAAAATCAGAGAAAATCATCACCAACTTAAACAAATCCTTTAAAAAAATCCAAATATAAAATTATACCAACTCATTCTATTATTATATTATATTTAGATATTAAAAAAACATATTATAAAAAATAACTATTTTCCGTTTATTTTTTTATATAAAACATTTATATACATTATTGTACCAAACAACGTACACCTCACTCAAAAGTTGCATATTCATTTAGTAGTGGGTAACTTGCACACAAGTAAAATGAATGAAAAAATACACAAACAAAGGAAGGAATATTATTAAGCATATGGAATATTTCAACAGCAAAAATACGTAGAGATGGAATTAAAAAAAAAAACAAAAAAACACAGGAAGGTATATTATTCTATATCAACGCTCTTTAGCATATGCCAATGTATTGATGCCCTTTATCTTCGGAATATGCCACGCGCAACAAAATGTCCTCTAAACTCTTTTGCTGAATTGTTTATTCATACACGTACCCTCATTTAATCTTCAACTATAATACCAAATATCTGATTTTATAATTTATATCGACCGGATATATAAACGGATGTAGCCTATTATGTGGAATAAAATAAAATTTAATTCACGCGAATAGTGACGACGACAGACCCATGAATAACGCATCCAGGACAATTCATGAATATAGGAATATAGGTATTCGTAGCACATCGCTGTAACGCATCCAGGACAATTCATGAATATAGGTATTAGTTGCACATCGCTATAGTGGAAATATACATTCACATTAAACTGTATATCACCTGATCGGATGGGATGCGTTAATCACAATGAATAAATAAAAGCAGAGAGATGTGTAACACCACAAAATTCAACCAAAAAGTTTTTTGAATTCTTTACAGTATTATTCTCCTGTAATAAGTGAACTGCAATAATTTGATCAATTCTGATCAAACTAACTGTTTCGTAATGTAAGCTAATTACTGATAGTCTTTCAAGCCAACAAATTGCTTGACTGCTGAAATAATCAGAATAACAGCTTAAAACAAACCTATTTACAGGGTGGTGGATAACTGTACAGTAACTGAGGCCCCTAATCTTTGGGTTCCTTGATTTCCAATTTAATATATACGACCATTGGCTGTTTCGCTTTCTTTTGGTGGTTGAGGTTGTTGCACATTGAACCCAAAGTGCTGAGCAAGAATCAGATCCACATCCCCCATGTCAACACCCATATGCACTACTCCTTTGCCGCCATGAAAGCCATCTTCCTCTGTCTGCACTCGAATATTTGGGGCATTTCGGCACTTGCCCATGCACTTGCACCCCACTGCCTCAACCTCACAACCCATCCCTGATTTACTTATTATCTCTTCAAACGCCTCCAACAACATCTCAGATCCTGACTTCTTGCACTTCCCGCCCATACAAACTTTTATCACACTCTTCGCCTCTTCCACTGGGATACTCACAGCTGAATTCAACCCCAATCTATCACTAGCCTCTGCAAATTCCACATGCAGAGCCTTTTCATCTTCATTAACCTCCGCTACATTTGGAGGATTTTCTACCAACACCGACTGGTTTGGCTCAGGGGGCTCTAAAATCCGTCCAATCTGCTCTGTCGGATGGAGCAGAGCCATGTCGACCACCTCCCTCCCATGGTCGAACGACGAGTCTTCACAACAGGCCTTGTTTTTCCTTTGTTTTTCAGCTAATTTCAATGCCTTTTTCTGGGCTTTCAGCTGCCTTTTCCTCTCCTTGCGCTCCGCTTTGGCTTGTTCTAATTGCCTCATCAGCGCACTCACGGCATCCTGCTCAATACCCATCATATGGAATTTTAGTAAATCTCTACCAGTCATCATCTGGAGTTATTTTGAGTTACAAATTAAGTATTTCAAGAAGATGAAAAAGGTTTAACTTACCGAGAGAATTTCTGCTCTGACTTGATCTGTAAGGGATACATCCGCATCTTCGGGGATCGTAGTTGTTAGCACAGAAAGATCTTTGGATAAGAACTGTAATAGCTTCATCCTCTTCTTTTCTGATAAACACCCATCAGACGCAGAAGAAAGATGCTTCAATTTCTGTTTCTCTAATTTATTTTTCATCCCACAATACGGCCGAGCCTTTCCACCATAAGATTGGACGCCATTCAGATCGGAAAACACTAGCCGAGAAACAGCTTGGCTATTTGACGATAAAGAAACCCGACCCAACCCAACTGCAACATAATTAGCATTGATACCATTGATACCTTTAGATTGGTCACTTAAGCAGGGAGCCACTGCTCCCCTGCGCGCAGACATGGCGGATTCCATTCTACGGAGACAAAATTCAATTAACTAAAACTCTAAAATCCTCAACTCTATGAATGATCATGTATCCCTGACAGACGGCCGAACAGAGCAAACTCGCTCAAATTCCTGGTTCAGCCAGCCTCAAGCTTTTACATATAAATATTTTTGCCGGGCATGCTGGCTACACTTGTCAACAGAACATTGGCAACAGTGCAGGTGTACCAATCAAATGAACGACAGCTGCACGCCGCGTGACTACATAGAGCCTACACGATCAGACTCGTGTTTGGCGTCGTCAAGCACGCTCCTGGATGAGTTGTAAGCCGTCAGATTAAAATGGGACCATCTGACGGCCAAGGGAATGCCAAATCAGATGACGCGTAGACTTATCGCTTACTGAAAGGGGATTACGTATGATCCATGTCTACTCCACGTGCTGCGGGTCGGGATGACATGGCGTTATTTCACAAATTGTGAGCAAACCATTTATGGATGGTGCTGGTGGTGAATATCATACGGTCTTTTTTACGAATACGAATACCAAATAATTGTTGGTAACAGTAGACCAAGTAGTTAAAAGCATTATTAGTTGGGTTGTGGGTTCCAAGGGGAGTTGCATTTTCCGAAGGTAACGACCTAAATAATTGTGAGTAGGGTTTGAACCCAACTCCAAATTTCAACACCTTTTGAAACCCAATAACTCTTTGCATTGAGAATCGCGCATCAATCCAACTAACCCAGCTTCAAATTTCAACACCTCTTGAAACCCAAGAGCTCTATGAATTGAAAATGCCCACATCAATTGTCCTTTCCCTTTTCATTTTCAACTTAATGCAAAGTCCACTGACCACATAACGTGTTTATGTCAGTAATTTAATAATCAAGTTATTATTTTTTTACCACCGAAGGCAATTATTATTTGTTGAGACATAGTTACTAATTATTAGAAAGTAGCAGTAGCTATAACACGTTGGAATAATTCTATTGTATAAATCACGTTACAATCATGGTGATTTAAACTTTAAACTTTAGATTTCTCAATTTTCTCAATATTTATATTATTTTGATCACCAAATTGAGTTGATCTTAATCCATTGAGTTGACCTTAAGATTATTATTATTAATTTTTTCTTACATTATTATTATTATTGATTTCTATTAATTGTTGTTGGGTAGTTAAAGTGAACTTGACTTGGTCAAGTTACTAGTGGTTTTTGAGTTTCAGGTTTATGAGAAGGCATGGTATTGACCATGGTATTCATATGGAATATTGTCTATTTAAAGGGGGGAAACCAGCCTATATCCATCTTAACTCTAGATCTAAAGTCCCAAGAGAGATCAAATCTCTTCTGCACTCAAAAAAGAGGTTTATACCTTATCCCTCTTGATGTTTGATAGATTGCAATTAAGATGGATCTCGGTTTTTTCATTCCACCGAGAGGTGTTCTCCAACCCAGTATGGAAGAGATGTATAATGTTATGTCCTATCATGTTATGTAAAGAAAAATAATAAAAATAACCTTAGGTTAAAATGAAAATAACACATTGACCCATGATATTGACCTATGGCATTCACTCATGGTATTGACCCATGGTATTCATGTGGAATATAACCTATTTAAATGGGGGAAGATTGGCCTAGATCCATCTTAACTCTAGATCTACCAAGCGCCAAGAGGGATCAAATATCTTTTCACTCTAAAAGAGGTTTGCACCTCAAGAGATTTGATCCCTCTTGGTGCTTGGTAGATCCTTCAAAAGTGTCTTTTAATCTTTCTTCATGAGACATGAGGGATCCAACTAATTGATCAAACTATAGTTTTGTCAAATCCTTTCTTTCTTCTATGATTATGACAACATGATTCCATCTAGGTTTTAAAGATCTCAATACCTTTTTTTATTAAAACTTCATTACTTACAGTTTCCCCAAGTGTAGCCATTTCATTGACCAAATCTTTGACTCTGACACAATAGTCACTTATACTTTCAACTTCTTGCATCTTCAAATTCTCAAACTCTCGCTTCAATGTTTGAAGCTTCACCACCTTAACTTGATCATTACCTTCATAAGCTTCTTGTAGAGTCTTCTGGCATCTTTGGCAATTATTGCTCCTGATATTCTTGGAAATAAGCTCTTATCAAGAGCTATCTGAATGTGAAACAAAGCTTCAACATTCTTCTTCCTTGCTTCCTTTCTTCTTGTTCTTTCATTGGTTGTAAGGGCATTCTAATCAACTGGATCCTCATAACCTGATTCAACAATCTCCCACAAATATTTTCCAATAAAAAAAGGTTAGCATCTTAATGCACCAATAATCATAATCGTTTCCATCAAATTCTAGAACAGGCATCTGGTTAGAATTCGACATGATTAACTTTGGATTTTTCCAACAATACAAATTTAACCCAAAACAATTTTTCCTGCTCTTATACCACTTGTAGAATCTGAAATGGCCCCTGTTCTTTAAGCCCATTGATAAACCAAGAAAATTATGACAAAAAAACATATACCAATGAACAAGTAGAACAAAAATCTGGTTATCACTACGTGAGCTCAACCCTCATGTAAACCTCATCTCAAATCAAGCCAGTAAGTACATTGTTATATAATAAACCTATTACTAATATGATTATCAATCAACTCACTAATCATCTAAAATGAATCTACTGACACTACCAATCTTCTGAACGCATTGACCACCCTAATAATTTGTTTCCCTAAATTTGATAGCATATGCACACAGAACACAAAATCTGTTGACTAATTTGTCAGAAATTACATGACAAGATTAAGCATTATCCGAGACATGTATCTCATCTGACCAGTTTAAGACATCTAATAGAAGAAGAAGAATTGAATTCTGGGTTTTCCCCCTTGTGGGGTTTTGCCTTGGTCTCCAACCAATCCTGGTGTCTCTTTATGTGCATGCTTTTCTTCTTATGTTCTCTTATGTTTTGTTTCTATGATGATAATGTTGTTCTTTCTACATAATTGCACAAGATGTTACAATGTTGTGGGGTGAATTTAATGTGTTTATGATGTAATTCAATTATCTTATTCAAAAGAAAACACTGCTTTAAGAAAAAATAACATGGCATTAGAGTTGGGTTGAAGAAAAGTCATTGAGATCACCCTTGAGAAGATACCTTTCATGGAAGCAAGAGAAGATGGAGGAGACCTACAATAATACTAGGGTTTGAAGGAAACCCTCAGAAATTTGGTTATTAGGGTTTGATGGATGCCATGAGTTTAGGGTTTGGAAGAAACCTTGGGATAAAATGATGGCTTCAGTTTTGCAACATGATCAATGTGAAGATGTTCTAAGATTATGTCAAGGTTGATGACCTTGGTTGTTGATGAAGTTTATGGAAATATGGACAATAGATAGTAAGGACTCTTGAAGGCTGGTTCAAGAGGGATTTGATCTCCTATCATTAAAGGAGGATCATCTAATGTGCAGGAAAAGAAAGCTAGTGTAGGAAGAGAAGAGCTAGTGGAAAGTTGACAAAGTGCTAAGTGTTACAAGTTGCAAAGGTACATGAATACTACAAGGTTTGTAAGCTACAATATTGGATGGTAAGGTAAGCCCTGAGGTATGACAAGAATAGGAAAGTAAGTTTGATTTATGGTAAATGTGATATTTATTGGTGCTCTTGATATTTGGCAACCATATTTCATTCACACATGATGTATTTCATGTTGGATTTCTTAAAGAAGGCTAGCACATTGTTTTTTATATATGTTATATTGATGTTTTTGTTAATTCTTGAGATAAGCATGATGAAAGTGTGACAATAAGGTTGATTCTCTTGTTGACCTTGGTAAAGTTTAGTAAATCTGACATGTGTTAGAATTGGATGTCCTCACTTGATGTTATGATTATGATCCTTGAAGTATAAAGATACTCTTATATGACACTTACCCTTGAAACATGTTTGATGACTTGTTATGATATATGTCAAAGAACCTGATATAGTTTGTGATCCAACAATTTTTTTGTAGCATGGCTATATTATGATAGACGGGTAGATAGTGATGATTGAAGAAGCTTCTCATTAAAAGGGACCTGGCCACTGAGTTCGAGATAAAATATCTTTCGTTGATATGAATTTACATAGATACATTAATAATTGGAAGAGCACATTTAGTACATTGTAGCCAACATGGCTAGCTATGGGGTTGCTTGGTAAGGGAATATCCTAAGAGAGTTGTTTGAGCAGGTTCTGATATGATAATGATATTGCGATAACAAGAGTGGGTTTTGATTGGCAAAGAATCTTGTATGTATCTAGGAGAAAGACACCTTCATAAATTGAGACAGTGATGTTGTATGAGACAAGCTTGGGTTTGTGGTTGTTGCCTCCGTATGAGGGAGGATGAAGAAGGTATCCTTTTTATGACATATTTTTTCTCTAACATAATGTTTTATTTTGATGTCCTGCATGAACATGATAACAGATGACTAATGCTCTTGGTGATGTTTGAGGCAAATCTTCAGTAATTTCGTTAAATTGGTATCGAATGTGAGCATGTTGGTATGTTTCTGATCAACAAAATGGATTATGGATGTGACCCTCCTAAAGGAAGGGTTATGCGCTGATTGAGACATTAAGATGACTCTTCCCGCCTATCTCAGCTCCAAGGGTGAGGAATTGAGATGTAGGGCTCCTAGGGTTGAGGAATCTATGCACAATATGGTATCACCCCTATCTGTTACCCATAGGGTCAAAGATGTTTATCCCCTATCTTGGTCTATGCAAAGTAGACCCTAATTGACAATCTGTCTTTCCCACCCATCTGGCCAATGGGTGTTGGCTGCTTGAGTTAGGCATGATACTTACTATTTATGGTAAGTGGCATCCCACTCAAGCCAGAGATGCAGGTGTTCTACCAATGACTCTTAAAGGTCATGTTGGGAAGATCATAATAGTTTCTCGAGTTGTAGCATTGGGCTCCCCACTGGCAGAGTTTCCCATGTTGTAGCATTGAGCTCCCCGCTGGCAGTGTTAGAAAATTATATATTACAAAGCAATGGAATACATAAAATATTGCAGAAACACAAACACAAAAAACGCATAAAACAAGAGAGACACAGATATACATGGTTCACCCAATTTGGGCTACGTCCACAGAGAAATAATCAGTCTTTATTTTTATATTATCCAACAAAATGAAGAGATACAACCTACAACATATCCGTTGTAATTTCCTCTTCTCTCTCACCTAGTGTCCTCTCTCTTTCTTGCTCAGAATACACATATTTGCATAGACACAATAAAATTCCCTCCTATATAGCGAGGGGTTTCCTTCTAGGGTAAAAATCCCTAAATTAAACATAAATTCTATCGTCAGACCATCTTCCTAGTGAATGACCTAGATTGACTACGAAATTGAAATATTTTACAAGGCAATTTTACATCTACTTTTAGCTTCGGGGGCACTACCCCCAAACCCACGCTAGTCCCCAGACCCCTGCGGGGGGGACAAGTCCCCCCCACGTGGAGGGGTGTACAGTCTTCCTAGGGTATACATCTGGCTGGAGAAAATACCTCTGAATAAAGAATATAATCAGGCTCCACACCCAATAGGCAGAGTTTCCTAGGTTGTAGCATTGAGCTCCCCATAGGCATATTTTCATGGGTTGTAGCATTGGGCTCCCCATTGGCATAGTTTCCTAGGTTACAACATTGATTTCCCCGATGGCAGAGTTTCCTAGGTTGTAGCATTGGGCTCCCCGCTGGAAGAGTTTCCTAGGTTGTAGCATTGAGCTCATTGAGCTCCCCACTAGCAGAGTTTCCCAGATTGTAGCATTGGGCTTCCCGTTGGCATCGTTTCATGGGTTATAGTTGTTGGGTATGTGTTATATTTTTTCCACGATTAGTGGCACATGCGGGGGGTTAGTAGACCCCCCTATTCGTTGTGTGGGACACGATAGCCCCCATGTATGGGGTTTGAGGCAGCGCCCTGAGAAAGTTTTCTCTGACCCTATAATAGGTGGGAAAACCTACCTATGGTTTTGTGCATGGGTTTTGCACACAGTTTTGGGCATGATGGTTTTTTGGCCGTGGTATTTAGTATATCTGATCAAGGGAACTACAATTATATTCTAATCCAGGGTTAAATAGATTGAGTTTTATGAATACATTGACATGTATATATATGTATTGTAACATTGAAAGGAATATAATGAAAAATCAATCTGATAGTCCTGGTTTTTAGATCCAGGGGAAAATCTCTTTGTATTTATTTATTTTCTTTCCATTGTATATCTTTTGTTTTAAGAATTCATTTGCAGGTAATTGTTGTACAAGGTTAAAACTTACAATAGCATTGAGCTCCTTATTGGCAGAGTTTTCCGGGTTGTAACATTGGGATTCCCGTTGGTAGAGTTTTTCGAGTTTTAGCATTGAGGTCCTCGCTGGCAGAGTTTCCTAGGTTATAGCATTGGGCTCCCCGTTTGCAGGGTTTCCTAGTTTGTAGCATTAGCTCCCTGTTGGCAGAGGTGTCCGAGTCATAACATTGGATCCCTGCGAGCAGTAATTTTGGGTGGTAGCACAGGCTCCCTGATGTGGTTCCAGGTTGAGCAGGGCTCCCTGATATTGTTTTGGATTTAGCTTAGCCCTCCTATGTTGTTGTGGGTTGAGTTGGGATCCCCTATGATGTTTGATTCTTCTTCTTATTTATATTGAGATTTTTCATCATCTGGAGATGGATGAGATGTGATTTGATGACGATGGTGATTCTATTTCAGATGTTCGTATTGATTATTAGATATAGGATGAAAGTCGAATGCTTCCCTATGATGATTCTTCTTCTTCTATTAGATCGATATTTTTAGTCGATGATTAAAAGAATTGAGTTATGTTCAGATGTGATGAGGTAGATGTTTTGTTGATATGTCCGAGATGGAATTTATGATGGTCACCTACTTGAGACTTATGATGCAATGGAAATTCCTCCTTAGTTGAGAGGGAGTGTTGAAATTTGGGGGATGCTAAGGGAGAAATTTCTCTTAGAAGCCCTAAGGCACTACCCCCAAACCCACGCTGGTCCCCAGACCCCTACGGGGGGGACAAGTCCCCCCCACGTGGAGGGGTGTATAGCCTTCCTAGGTACACATCTGGCTGGAAAAAATACCTCTGAATAAAGAAGATAATCAGGCTCCACACCCAACAGGCAGAGTTTCCTAGGTTGTAGCATTGAGCTCCTCGTAGGCAGATTTTCATGGGTTGTAGCATTGGGCTCCCCATTGGCATAGTTTCCTAGGTTACAACATTGATTTCCCCGATGGCAGAGTTTCCTGGGTTGTAGTATTGGGCTCCCCACTGGAAGAGTTTCCTAGGTTGTAACATTGATCTCCCTACTAGCAGAGTTTCCCAGGTTGTAGCATTGGGCTCCCCGTTGGCATAGTTTCTTGGGTTGTAGTTGTTGGGTATGTGTTATATTATTTCCATGATTAGTGGCACACGAGGGGGGTTAGTATACCCCCCTATTCGTTGTGCGGGGCACAATATCTCCCATGTATGGGGTTTGGGGCAGCGCACCGAGAAATTTTTTTCTGACCCTATAATAGGTGGGTGAACCTACCTATGGTTTTGTGCATGGGTTTTGCACATGGTTTTGGGCATGATGGTTTTCTGGCCATGGTATTTAGTATATATGATCAAGGGAACTACAATTATGTTCTAATCCAGGGTTAAATGGTTTGAGTTTTATAAATGCATTGACATGTATATATATGTATTGTAACATTGAAAGTAATATAATGAAAAATCAATCTAGTAGTCCTGATTTTTAGATCTATGGGAAAATCTCTTTGTATTATATTTATTTTTTTGCCATTATATATTTTTTGTTTTAAGAATTCATTTGCAGGTAATTGTTGTACAAGGTTAAAACTTACAGTAGCATTGAGCTCCTTGTTGGCAGAGTTTTCTGGGTAGTAACATTAGGATTCCCGCTGGTAGAGTTTTATGAGTTTTAGCATTGAGGTCCCCGTTGGCAAAGTTTCCTAAGTTATAGCATTGGGCTCCCCGTTTGCAGGGTTTCCTAGGTCGTAGCATTAGCTCCCTGTTGGCATAGGTGTCCCAAGTCATAACACTGGATCCCTGCTGGCAGTGATTTTGGGTGGTAGCACTGGCTCCTTGATGTGGTTCCAGGTTGAGCGGGGCTCCCTATTGTTGTTCTAGATTTAGCTTAGCCCTCCTATGTTGTTGTGGGTTGAGTTGGGCTCCCTATGATGTATGATTCTTCTTCTTCTTTATATTGAGATTTTTCATCATCTAGAGATGGATGAGATGTGATTTGATGATGATGGTGATTCTATTTCATATGTTCGTATTGATTATTAGATATAGGATGAAAGTCGAATGCTTCTTTATGATTCTTCTTCTTCTTCTATTAGATCTATATTGTTTAGTCGATGTTCAAAAGGATTGAGTTATGTTGAGATGTCAGGAGGTAGATGTTTTGTTGATATGTCCGAGATGGAATTTATGATGGTCACCTACTTGAGACTTATGATACAATGGAAATTCCTCCTTAGTTGAGAGGGAGTGTTGAAATTTGGGGGATGATAATGGAGGAATTTCTCTTAGCAACCCTAAGCCACAAGAAGATCATTTCTGAGCAAAGAGTTCTATAAGGAATCTCTCCAAAGAAGAAAAGCTAGATTCATTAATTAAAATTTGAAATTTGAAATGTCCCCTTCAAGGAAACTTAGGTTGACCTCAATTCGATCAAGTCAACTTGTCAAATAATCATGTCCTTTCAGACCCTCAATCAAGTATAAATAATCCATAATCTTGATCCCAAAATATAAGTTGGACGTCATAGTTTGACTAAGATTTTTCGATGGGTCTAAGGTTTATTTAGGTCTCTCTCGCCCTTGCATGTATGGCTACAACTCCTTCTCGCACCTACACTACTGCACTCTCATACTCACTACATTGTCTTGCTCCCTATTCATTGGTATCACACTCATTGTATTGATATTTCTCTCTCTCCTGATATCACTCAGTTTGCATGGGAAGCAAACAAATATCGTGGGCATCACTCAATTTGTATGGGAATCACACAAATCTCATGGGTATCGCTTAGTTTGTATGGGCATCGCTCAATTTATATGGGCGGTGCATAGGTTGAATGGGTATCATAATTCAACATTAGCATCATTTAATTTATATGGGCCTCATTATCTCTGTAATGGATTGGCATCACTGAAATTATACGGGCATTTCTAAAAATCATTAGGGCATTATATTATTGTTTTGAGCCACATTGTAGAGTCATTGCTGGATAGGGTTTCAATGACATGGTATACTGTGGCATATGGCTTCCTAATCCCAAGATCTCATATCTCTATCTCATTGCAATGGTGTATGGCTTAATATGATTCTATGCATCATATCTATAACATCATTACATAATTTCGACATGGTTAGTCTCAGCTCTATAGTATGGGTGATCTTTGCATAAGTATGTGACTTTGGTTATATGCATTACATACACTTAAGTCCTTACAATTATATGCATGACATAATTGAGATCGTCGTTCAACATTATTAAGCGTTATGGTATCATCCCAATAGGTATGACATCTCAGTATTATGTATGGTCACACACAAATAAATATTATTTATGGTCACTCATAGCACAATGTTATTTATGCTCATAAGTCTCTCACAGTATAATGTCATGTATGAGCCATGTTGGTTTTGGCACTATAAGTTATTGAAAAATGTGTAACTAGGTTTGGTCTTCATAAAGATGAAATGTAATTTTGATTCTTGTAAAGTGTAAAATGAAAGAAAATTATTATTATTATTTTTGGAGCATGTGTTTCATGCTCAAGGTCTTTTATTTTATAAGTCAAGCACCCATTGAGTGCTTCTAGGGTTTATCCTATGTCAATAAGTCAAAAGAGTCATTTTCATAAGTTGAATACCCCATCGGGCACATTGTAACTGGTAAAGATTTTTTTTTTTTTTTTAAAGTGTGTAGATACCCTCCAAGACCAAGTTGACCTAAAAGGAAGAGTCACGCCCAGCTTGAAGAGCCTATATATAGGATGGAACTCATCCTTCTTGAGACACATTAACACCATCTCTCATTCTAGTGAAGAAGAAGGAAGAGGAAGGAAACGAAGAAGGAATGGGATGAAGAAGATCTTTGTTTGGGTTATTTCTCTCTCACATGTGCTAAGGAGAACTAGGGTTTCTACAACAGATCTAGGGCTTCTATCTACAAGTTCGATCTTGGAGAAAAGAAGGAAAGTAGGTCAACAAAAGGTAACCAAGGGTAATACTGAAGCTCCAGAAGTGAGGGAAAGGCAAGCGAAGTTCAAAGGAAGGTTTAGGAGGAACATCAAAGCTCACACACATGGCAACAATAACTGTCGGGGAGAGGAGGGCCAAAATTTCAGATCTACACTAAAGGCCGAAATTCTGCAGCTCGAGGTTGAAGAAGTGCTATTGGAAGAGATTTGATGTGAGGAATGAGCTCTGTAGCATCCAGTTGATGTGTTTTGATAACATCGAGGTTGTGATGTGCATGCCACAAATTTAGGGAAAGTGACACTTAGTGGGAGGTTTCTGAAATGATCCTTGCATGTAACCTCCAACTGCTAAAGATAGATCCCTAAACCAATGGATGCCTATCCATGCTGCCTTGGGAGAAGAAACCCGTGCATGCAAGTCCATTTTGCTCGGTCCCAGAGGGAACCGATCAACTTAGTTGCACATGCAAGAGGTTGTTCGACTGCTTGAAGGAATTGCACATTTTTGGCTGGGAGTTGGGTTGACTGCCCAGGAGATTTGCGCAATTTATGGGTAGAGCAGCTGACTGCTGCCTAGATTTGCGCAAATTCTGGGCTGAGGAGCGTTGCTGGGGAAAATTGCAAAATTCCTGCTAGGAGAGTTGACTGGAAGGATTGCGCAATCCTAGAGCTCAGTAGGCTACCAGACAAGATTTCACAATTTCTGGAGGGAAGGCTAGTTTCCCTCTAGAAATGTGCAATTTTCTTAGGGAATATGCTCAGCCTGCAACTGGACCAAGTCCGAGTGAACAGCCTGTGAGGGGAATGCATCAAGCTGTGATCGATAGGTTGCCTTTGTGCAATCAAAACACTGAAGCTGCTGAACTTAACAAAGCGAGGCAAGCTATTGTGAAGGTTGGAAGGGAGGCTCCAAAATGAAGCTAAGGAAAAATTTTGGAGGGTGGTTGTAGCCACTACAACATAACACTGACATGTTTTTTATGTTGGTTGTCTTTGTTCTTTTTTCTGTTGCACTCTAGACATTGTTTTTTATGTTCTGGACTTAAAGTGTCAGGTTCTATGCTAGTTGATGTGTCCATTTTTTGGTTAAGTTGTATTATGTAGAATTTTGAATTATGTGGATGATGTGGATTAGAGATAGTTGATAAGAAATTATGTAAATTTTGATATAAATATTTAATTAGAGTTCAATTTTTCGTTGTTGATTTTTTTTCTAGAAGTTGGTCTCTCGAAAGTAATTGAACCATAGTTGGATGAGTTCAATTTTTCATTGTTGATTTTTTTCTAGAAGTTGGTCTCTCGAAAGCAATTGAACCATAGTTGGATGGTTGAACTCATGTTCACAATTTGGACTATAAGTAGTTCCCCTTAAAATGTAAAGGTTTTCATAAGTACATGGATTTTGTTAAAAGTTGTTCAAATAGGGATTCACTTTTCTATAAGGAAACAAAGGACGAACATTATGCTCCACACTCACATTAGTGTACATGGTGCATATTTCTTTTATTTTATGTGTTGTTGCACATAATGGATTTCATTAGGTTTGTGAAAAAAGAGAAGACCTAACTAAGGATATCAAAATGCAAGTTGAACCAATTCAAAACCTAAACAAAGCACTTGAAAGCTTAAGTCAAAACAAATTCTTAACTTTAGAGACCATCTAAAAGGAGAAAGATTCAAACCCAATAAAGTGTTAGTGTAGTTCAGGTAAACTTGAGTTGGTCAAGTTACCTACTATTTTTTAGATATATGTTTATTAAAACCCATGGTTTTTCCCATGTTTTTCATCTCTAATGTAGCATCTTTAAAGGCAAAAAGACTCCATGTTAATTCATCTTGGTGACTAGTGGGATCCCATCAACAATCTATTTAGACACCACCACTTCTCTTGGTGTTTTGTGACCCTAATAACTGGTATGAGAGATGGAAAGTATAAATGGTGTTGAAAAGTGAGGTCAAGGTATGATCGAGCAAGATATAGCAAGTCAGGGAGTGGTCATACGGATGGGAAAATGGAGATGGAGTCAATGGTTTGAAGTAGTGCATGAGCCAACATGTTCTGAGAGTTGCAATGGTGTGATAACACCAACAGTGAAAACCCTAAGGGTTTTAGTCTAAGCTAGGTGTATTTCCCCAAGAAGTTATAAGACATGTTTTCCACGTATACATGTTGTGCATGAACATGCATTGTTGTAAGGCCTTAAGACTTTGTTAGGCATGTTCATGTAGTGCAATGGTGCATGGAGTCATCAATTAGATAGGTACCAGGGTGACAGGTGTATTGGTATCCTTGCTTGAGTGGGGAATGTGAGATCTCAAGTGATATGGTTGATAAATAATCGGGACTAGGTTAATCTCTTGAGTCAATTTTTAGGGGGGATTGTTAGGGTGGTTTAGGTAAACCCCACTTGGTTAAGTTACCTGTTTCTTTTAGCTCCAAGATTATTAAAACGCATGGTTTTTCCCATGGTATTCATCTCTAATGTAGCCTATTTAAAGGAAAAAAGAATCCATGTTAATTCGTCTTGTTAACTAGTGGGATACCAACAACAACGTCTTTAGACACCACCACTAAGATCTCTCGAGTCAAGTTTAATGGGGGGTTGTTAGGGTGGTTTAGGTAAACTTGACTCAATCAAGTTACCTGTTGTTTTTGAGCTCTGGTTTAATCAAAACTCATGGCTTTCCCATGGTATTCATCTCTAATGTATCTCATTTAAAGGTGAAAAAACTCCATGGTAATTCGTCTCGGTGACCAATGGGATCCCAACAATGGTGTCTTTAGACCACCACTTCCCTGGGTGTTTCGTGATCATAATTAAAAGGAATCCCATCATTCCTTTTTTTTAGATAGATCTCATAAAGTACACAGTTGCAAAGAAAATGTCTTCTACTAATCACAAGCAAATCAATAAAAACACAAAGGAAGGGACAAATATAGAAAAAATATCCACATAGCTAAACCCTGTAATTGAAAGATGAGGAGATTTGGGAGGCGAGACAAAATGACTCAATCTATATTTCATCAATAAATAGTTGGAAATCTAATATTTCTCCATTGTAAATTGTCACAAGAAGAACATATCTAAGAATCTCTACATACTATTCCAATTAGAAGAACAAAAAAATAAAAATAAAAACCTAATTGAAATTTCTTAATTTATTTTTCTTGCGTCGAGAAGTGCTCTCTAGCCTAGTATGGAAGATATGTTGTAATGTCATATTATGTAAACATTTTGACTCGGTCATATTACATAATAATAAAATTTAAATTAAGAAAAATAAGTAAAATTTATAGTTGTAATTAATAAGTATTAAAAAAAAATTACCATTACCTCCCAGCTTTGAGAATCCATGGTTTTCCTATATATATATATATAATAATAAATAATATATATAATCAACCTAGATCTACTAAGTTTAGATCTATCAAGGTTGAGAGAAATCAAATCTCCAAGGTGCAAATCTTCTTCAAATTTGTAATTACACTTCGAAAAATGATTTCTATATAAATCTGATAAATCTAAAATAAAATAAATCTAACAATATATAATTTTTTATATTATCAACTTATAAAATAACTTGCCAAAAATTAGAACAATATTTTTCTTTTCATTAATATTTAAATGTTTAAAAATAAAAATTAAAAAATTGATGTGATATTTTTTACTTCTTTTATAACGATGGAATCTTATATATCTAAATCTAAAAAAAAAAAAAAAAAAAAAAAACTGATGATATGAACCCTGCACTCTAAAAAATTATTTAATATTCTATAAACATATACTTATTAGTTACTTTGTATAATTACTATAATGAAACGATTGCGTAAGTCATTCTTATTATTCGCCTTTTCGAATTACTAATATGAGACGAGTAAATAAGGGATCTGATTATTGCCTTTACAATACATCAATGGGATGTTTTCCAAGTATATGGATAGACCAATGTATTTATGCTTTGCACGTCAATAGAGCGCAGAAGATGTGAATTAGAAGCAAAGCATTGATGCCAATTCTTAAGCCTATAATTATAATAATATAGTAACACTTAAATGACTTAATTACCATAACTTTTATGATGTCAAAATCTAAAGTGGTTGTCTTCTTTCCCTTATCATATACGCAACAAGGACCTTTAGAAAGGTAAATATATATATTATTATATCGTTTCTGCAAGTGATGTGAAACCATGTGGAAGAACCAAAATTATAACCATCATTTATTCCATTATCATTGTTTTTTCAAACTCAATATCCCTCATCCTTTTGGATGCTTTGTTTGCATAGAGCTTGATTGGTTAGATTGTCACTATGTAAAATGAGTATAGTGAAATATCATTGTCAATTATTACCCCCAACATGGTAACGCATATCAAAGTAATTTGGAAATGATAACTTTGATCAAATCAGATATCTTAATAATGTATACATACATGACATTATTTTATTTATAACCCCCAACATGGTAACGCATATCAAAGTAATTTGGAAATGATAACTTTGATCAAATCAGATATCTTAATAATGTATACATACATGACATTATTTTATTTATAGGAATCGAAACACTAAAGAGAAAGGTGTGAAAATCACAACAGAGAGGGCTTGTGGATTCCGAAACCATATTTAAATTATGGAATTAAATTCGGAGGACAAACCCAAATTATATATATATATTTTTTTTCAGAAGAAAAAAACCATCATTGCTTATATTAAGATAATATAATGATCTGAATTATATAGGAAGATCTAGATGAAGAGAAATTATAGGAGCCCAAAACAACCTGATGTCCCAAATAAAGAGATGCCTGACAGCTCCATGCCAACAGATAGACAATGCTGTGCATAACACAGTTCCAAATCAAAACTGGAGAGTTTTTAGTGAAACATGACGTCCTCAAAAAACTATACAAAAACATATATTCAAAACATCTGGAAGTAAGACACATGAAAAAGGACCCAGGTCCGATTCAGCCAAAGAGGTCATGATTGGCTAGAATGCGAAACAAAAAGGATTTCAGAGGCCTCCTTGAATTTTGGAAGATATATTCGTTCCTCCATTTCCACAAGAAATAGCTGACCAGAACAAACAAGGTATGTCAAGATGTGATCTGTTCACTCCACCATTTGATACCATCTTGTACAGAGGAAAAAATGTGGTAAGGAAAACCAAAAGACAAAGAAAGATCATACCAGATATGAAGAGATGAGGGACATTGGAATATCATATGTAAATTTGACTCAGCTGCATTCTGACACATGACGCATCGGCCTGGCCCCTGCCATCCTTTCCTTTGAAGCACCTCCCATGTGAGATTCCTATTCCAGAAAACCAACCACGTGAAGAAGATCATTTTGAGCGGGCATGGGACCTTCCATAGAGATGGAGGAAAGATCAGTTGAGTGTTATTAGATGACCCAGAGAATAATGCTGCATATAAATCCTTTATGCGAATTGGTAAAGGAGAACGGGGAAGAGCCTAAGCTAGAACGTCCCTAGACCCTGTGCGGTGAATCGCCAATCCGTTTAAAACTTGAAGAACAGAGCTCCAAAGGGGATGAATGGAGAGAGGCAGATGTAAGTCCACTTCGTCCTTCCAGACAAGAGAAGTGAAAGACCAAGATTTTATCAGCTTATCCCACGTAAAAATACCTTTTGAGTGGAGATAAGAAACCAGAGAAAGAGGGATAGAGGAAACCAAACCATTTACTATGGAATCAAAACCAATGAGGATGCTTGAACCCGAGAAAATCTTCCAGCGTAAATTTTCCATGAAGAAAGGTTGGATTTTCCTGAAGCTTTGCTAGATAGCAGACCCCCTTTTTATACCCAAAGATTTCCTTTTGTACCAATACTCCATACTTCTACCTTTTAAGTATTTTCTGTTTATAAACTTGCTCCACGGGCCCTCACCAAAGATACCTCTGTGTAGATATTTGCAAATAAGATCTTTTCCAAAGGTCCTCATGTGCAAAAGACCCCAGCCTCCTGCCTTTCTCAACCTTGAGATAGCTTCCATCTTTACCAAATGAAACTTAGACTGATAGGATCTTCCTCCCCATAAAACGTTTGCAGCTAAAGAGCACATTTTTTTAATGACAGAAGTAGGAAGAAGATAAAGATGGGTCCAGTAGACCGCCAGCTAAGATAAAACTGCCTGAACCAAGATAAATCTGCCTACTAGAGAGAGGAATCTCAATTCCCATCCGGAAGTTTTTTTGTAGAAGCGTTCAATAAGCCATTTCCAGTCCCGTTTTTTGTTACCTTTTGCCTTCAAGTTGAAACCCAGATATTTTATGCCATTCTTGATCGAAGCTTGGCTGATGCCGATCATTGCTGTAATCCATAGAACAGTCCCCATATTTGATTCGTTATGATACAACATAGATTTTTCCTTGTTAATGACCATTCCAGAGGCTGACGAAATTTTTTTTAAGTTGTTATTTAGACATAACCAGGAAACTTTACAAAGCATGGAAAAAATGAGAATATCGTCAACAAAAAGATTGTGGGATAGGAAAGTATCCTTGCAGATTTTTATCGGCCTACATCCTCGTTCAGATACTGCTCTGTTGATCTATAAACTGAGAGAGTTCATAACCAATATAAAAAGCAATGGGGAGAGAGGACAGCCCTGACGAAGTCCCCTCTCGGCTGGAAAGAAAGATGACGGTATTCCATTTATAATGACAGAATAATTTACATTTTCGACGCACGCCATTATCCATCAATGCCTTTAGATCTCAGCCCAATTTTTGGCAGCAGGATTCTAAGGAAGCCCCAGTCAACACAATCATAAGCTTTTTTCAAATCTATCTTAAGAATAGCCGCCTCGATATTGTTTGACAACATAGAGAATAAGCATTCCTGAGTCATAGCAACAACATCCCAAATATTCCAGTCTTTTAGAAACGCGTGCGATGAAAGAGTTGAGAACAGGCTTCATCCTCTCCGCTATAATTTTTGAGATGATTTTAAACAGAGTATTGCATAAAGCTATTGGTCTGTAGTCATGAAAGGAATCAGATCTATGTTTTTTGGGAATAAGAGCGATAAATGTGGAAGATAAAGCGCTGTGAATATTTCCAGACATACGTGAGGCTTCCACCATTCTCAGCAGGTCCATTTTGAACATGTCATAAAAATGCGAAAAAAAAATCGATTGGCCATCCATCTGGCCTAGGACTCTTGTCCTTTTTGAATGACTTTATAGCAGCAAGGAGCTCTTCTTCCGAGACCGGTTTAATAAAATTTTCATTTGCTGACTCATCAAACATTTCAGGCATCGGATCCACAGCCCAAATCATATCATTAATGTTACCTTGATTAATTCAAGGTTAATTATGAGAGTGAGAAGCTTTTCAACCACAACGATCTGAAAAATAGAGGTTGTTATGTGATTAGATAGAGGTTACATGAGCAGATTTCTGGGTAGCACCATCTAGTAGCATTCAACATGAAATATTGTTATGTGATTAGACAAAGGTTACATAAGTAGACTTGGATAGTTTAATTTTTCTGATGGTGACTCTTATTCTTAACCTCTTCCATGAGATTTGAATAATGACATGATAAAGACTAAAACTCACACAAACCAATTGATCTACACCTCGTAGGTCCAATATAATTAGACCCGCATAGAATTGAATCTTGACCAATAATAATTATATAAATATTTATTCTTTAAAAATATTATATATTACATAAAAATATTTATTCATATTATAAAAATTAATATCCAAAAATGTGAGGGAATATTATTATACCATATAGAATATCTTCTCCTTTAAAATATGTCGATATATATGCTTATTATCTTTAGAATATGCCACACCCAAGAAAATGTGGCCCAACCTTTTTGTACCCAAAATTTATTTGAAAAACTATTGCTATATTTTAATTTATATTATAAAAAATAATATTCTAAAAAATTAGAAATATTATTATACCATATAAAATATCTATTCCTTTAAAATATGTCAATGTATATATGCTCATTATCTTTAGACTATATCGCACCAAAAAAATGTATAGAAAGCCATGAAGATATTTTTTTTCATTACTAGCAAACAAATCTGACAATATAACTTTATATCAAAGAATTTAGACTTCTGTAATCCATAATTAGTTTAGAAATTTTTTGGCGAAATCACATAATTGATCATTTGACAAATGATCAATTATGTGATTTCGCTAAAAAAATTTCTATAACTCTATATCGTTATTACTAATGGAAGAAGTTTTTTCCTTTGGAAAAAAAGAAAAGAAATGATTGGTCCAGGCCCTTAACACACGTAGCATTTAAATTATTTAAATCCATAAATAGGATTGGTCCTCCCATTGAAGTTGTTGTCTCCCTGCTGGATATACATAATCAGTACCGAACTTTTATAAAGATAATCTATTTTTCATTACATTCCACCACTCTTACAACGATACATGTAAGAATCCGATTGATTATTAAAATGGAATACACCAATTATAAGCCACCAAAATCCAAGTATCAAGGTTCTACATAGGGAAGCGTTAATCTCTATAGAGTTAACTATGACAACCATATTCCAGCCATCATTGTTGTTGAAAGCTCCGCCCCCAATAATGTCTGTTTGCTTTCTCCCTTAAAACACTTACCACAATGATATTGAGATATCAATATCAACAATACAGATACTTTGATTGCAAGTCACTCGGAAAGGATATTGATATATCAATATCATTAATACAGATACTTTGATTGCAAGTCACTCCGCTTCCCTGGATTTCAGAAGTGTAAATACATTAGCGAGGTGTGCAGTTACGTGTACTTGTCAATTACGACCTAAAAATTACACCAAAATACATTAAATATATATCGCCTCAAGGATAAGTCACACTTGCTTCTAGCATATCACATTCGGATAATTTTGAAAGGCAACAACCTAGACTTCATCATATAAGCATCAACAAGTTACATTAAATATGTATCTTTCTAAAGGTATAAGTCATAAGTCATAGTGGTTGGAAGTAAGTCATAGTTGTTGGAAGTAATGTTTTTATGTTATTTATAAATTGTTATTATGAGTCCTAAGGTGTCATCTAGAAGTAGTTGTTGTTAAAAATTTATAGTGCAAACTATTTTGCTTTTCATTACGCAAATATGATATTACATATATACATGAGTATTGTTTCAAGATAGGAAAACTATCTTGGACACACAATCTATTGGTTGAGAGAATATCTCAACCACACACAAATCTAGGAACATAGTTAGGAACAGGCTTCTCTAGTTAGAAAGAATCACAACTGAGACAAGTAGCAATTACATATTCCAACATACCCCCTTAATGAGTACTTGTCTAGATATCAATATGCAAAGTCTAGTTTTGGTCAAACATAAACGAATATGTTGATGTCCATATAAAAGAGCAACCATCCACCATAATGCATGGGTGCTAACCGCTGCAACCGCTAGTCTTGTAGGATGTCCTTCGCGTACATGGTTCTGTCAACCATTATAATTGCATAAATGTACCTGTACCTGCAAATCCCCCTCCAATATTATCATGTGTTTTATTGGATTACCCATAACCATGCTCTGGGTTTTATCGGATCACCCTCAACCATGCCTCCAAGGGCTCTCAGCCACCAAGGCTCAACTCAGCCATGAAGGCTCTCTAGACACTCTGAGCCACAAATCTACCACTAAGGCACTCTAGCCACTCTGGGCCACAAACTTGCCACTAGGGAACTCCAGCCACTAAGCCTCACTAAAGACCTGACTCAACCAGGCCAAGGGTTTTCTCAACTGACCCTAAACCATGCCAACAAGAATCTCTGTCCCACTTCACTCTTACATGTGGCTTTTGGCTTACCACAAACTGACACTACAAATACAAAGTGGTTTTAGATTACCACGAGCAGTATGGGGATACACATGCCTTACAAGGCTTACAACACAACTCCAAATTTTGGAGTTACCAGGTACATACATTACAAAGACCACTACAAAACATCTTAAACTTGCTTACTAATACACATGTGATTCTCATTACAACATAACAGAGCCTATTCCACAAACACAAACAAACTCACACTTTCACCTAACTGTCCATCATCATTTAGTTGTTGTTGCTGCTCGTTTCACATCTTGGGCATCTTTTTCTTTGTCAATTAAATCATGGAGCTCCATGCTTAACCTGTCGTCATTTGTTAGAGTCGCGAATTCTAACAAAATAAATTTACCTAACTCAATAGGCACAATAATTTTATCCAAGATTCCAAGACATAAAAAAAAATTAAACTTTCAGATTAACAAAACATCAAATTTCTCTATCTCTGCCCACAAATGTTTTTAGATCACTATCTGAAAAAAATCACACCACAGACAACTCTCCACCTGGGTGAGACTCCATGCTCATTGTACCATAGCAAGCTCTCCACCACTGGCTAATCCAAGTCACACACCGTCAGCCGATCTAGGTTGCACAAACCCAACCACATGCTTTCTTCAAGAACGTTGATCTCGACTTTTAAAGATTCACGTAGAAAAATGAATCAGCTCCATAGGCAGACTCCATTGGTTCTTCTCCAAGCATGTAGTCACAAAAGACTCTTCACCGAGTTCCATAAGATGACGAGAAGTCAGGCATAAAATGATCTAATTTGCTCTCCATGCTTTCCTTCACTCCTGGAGTCTCCTTGCAACATGACTGCAGAGAATGATCAAGAAACAAGATCTTCTAAAAGGCAATCCAACACTTCTGCAAATGTTCATGATGTGTCATACCGCTCCATATCGATGAAACCTAACACTAATTTAAAAGTACACCATCTTCATAAGATTTGATGTGGCAGCAGCGCAGATTGTCCTGATTCTTCTGATCAACTATTTGAAATGGCTAGACTCATGGAGGAGTCTTCATATATGAACAATCTCATGCGAAACAACTCGAGGATTTATGTGAATAAGATTTTTAGAGTTGCACATTTCTCAGCACCCAACATCAGATGTGATCAAATTAGTGCAATACTAGACCAATAACCAGGGATTCAATAGCTGCCAGGCTTACAGCCCCCTATATTATATAATCCACACATGCCTCTACGATCTCACTGTTCAAATATGGGATTTTCCACAGATCCATATTTTCCTTCTTTCCTCTCTTCAGACATGGTGTCAAAGCAACGACCGCTACAGTCAACACATCACGAAAATTATCAATGGGTTCTACGCCCATGGTGACATAATGCAGGAAAAAAATACTGCGATGGATACAGATCTATGCTTCGACATTACGATCGCCACAACCACTTCTCCATGCTCTCACGTTGGCATAGATTTAACTCAACAAACCTTCGCTGGCCCTCATCACGCGGCTGGTAATCCTTACCCAGTCACCTTCTCCCAAACATAGGTGGAGCTCATCCCACTTCCGCCGCGCACGAAAAGGCATCAACAGGAACCACCGTCGCCCTCACGACTGCTATTTGATCTACAAAGGCACGATCAGGCACCAATTTCGCTGTGGGAAAATCCACAGCATGAACAACCAGAATCAACACTCCTAACTGTCCAACCATTTGAGGCAGCTAGTTTCTTCAGTCTGCATGCTTGCAAAGACGTCAGCATATTCTATCATTTATATATTTTGCATGTAGAACAAGAGGACCTGTCGTGTAAAACACAGGAAAATGTTGCTTTAGATACAACACTTGGATCTTGCACTTGACATGTAGATCCATGAGGGTCGGGACTATAATTGCTACCCCACCTCATAGTTCTATGCAACCTCTGCAACGAATCGTTGAACAAACTCATTTCCCATCGATGGTATGAATCAAACTAGATGCAAGAGTAACGATTGTTGGAGGCTACAAAATTTTCACACAGAGCATTGTACTTAGGATGGACAAGCCAAAAAAATGAATCGACAAACAAACTCTTTATTTCCCTCGACCCAGGACCAAGCTTCCTCAGCCTAGGACAGGCCAAGCCCATGAGGGGCCAGGCCCTTAGGGCTCTGATACCATGTTAAGAACCGATAGTGCAAACTATATTGCCTTTCATTAAGAAAATATGATATTAAATATATACATGAGTATTGTCTCAAGATAGGAAAACTATCTTAGACACGCAATCTGTTGGTTGAGAGAATATCTCAACCACACACAAATCTAGGAACATATTTTGGAACATACTTCTCTAGTTAGAAAGAATCACAACTGAGACAAGTAGGAATTACATATTCCAACAGTTGTTTCCTATGTATGAGTTGTAGTTGTGATCTAGATGTGTCGTAGTCAGTGATATATATATTATAAATATGTAACCATTGAGATCAATAAAATATAGTGTGTGATTTGTGTGTCTAATTGTTATCTCTGTCCACTTCTCTGGATTTTTCTAATATGGTATCAGAGTGGGTACTCACTTGACTCCCTTAAGGGAGGGCCAGGAAGATGTAATACCGCCTTGAGTTTATTGCTTTGTAAACAAATTAGGATAGAGTATGTGAGATCAAATTAATTTAATGTGTGAAATTTTGGTGTTATGTGTGTTGGTGTGTTTTGTGTGGATCGTTGATCTATGTGGAGACGCAAAGTGATTACCAGGTTGAATCTCCATAGAGCCTACAAATCTTCTATCATTTGTTAAGCGAGGGATGGATATAGCCGTGTGGGAGCAATACAAATGAAATTTTGCAAGACGATCAGTTCGGACCATGCATGCAGAGTGGTGATTCTTTGTGGCATGTAGAATTTCACACTATAGATCAACAGATTATGCAATATACTAAAGCAAAATACCAGATCTACTTCTACAACAAACTTGCGGAAGATTAATCGATTATGAGCAAGATCAAATAGAACACATATAACTGAGAATGAGAAAGTAATCACACATGAACACAGAAGAATACTCTGGGGAATGCCTCAACTAAAAACCCCGATCTTTGTATTATCATACAAGTGGAAATATGTCTGGATTACACAAAACATTAGCTCACAAACTATCCTGCTCTCAATACAATCCAACAATACAACTCATAGACTAAATAGACACAAGATATGCCTTCCCTTAGCCCTACAAGCCTCCTATTTCCTTGCGCAGTTTCTCTTGGGGTCCAATGCTACCACCTGTGTGAATTGGCCTCATTACAGACACATCAAACTCAAAAGTAACTGCGCAATCTCCAAGTAATGAATTCCTTCTGCATGCAAGAGATATCCTCAATGGAATATTCCTGCAACTGATAGTACATTGTCCCATCATCTGATCTCAACTGGGTCTCTAACTGAACTGACATGCATGAGTTATTTATGAGAGAATACTCGGTCATCTGAAGTGCAGCAGTTACATGCATGCATGGATTAACTAACTAAACTCACAATCAGTGCCACAAACTGTTGGAACTAATCTAACTGGACTTAACTCAGATAACTGAGCTAACTAATTAAAACTCAAAGTACAACTCATTTTGATCTCCTTTAATCATGGGATAACTTCCTCAATCAATGGAGAAACTGTTGCATGTCTTCACATAGACTTCATGTTTGATTTTCTACAACTAATTAACTCAAGATGAATTATTAATTATTTTACAAACAACTTCTAAGGTCAAATTTGAATTTCAATTCTCAATTTTAGTTTCGGGACTAACTAAAATTGGAATGTATCTCGAAATGCTATTTATAGCGGTGCTATTTTTAGCACTTCCATTTTTAGCATTTCTTGTTGCTATTTTCAGCACTCCCTCTCAACAAGAAAGGGATTATCAGTCACCCCAATCCTATCCCTGTGGAACTCGAACTTGCATTTTGACAATGCCTTAGTCAAAATATCTTCATCCTGTTTCTCAGTCGAAACATACAGCAACAACATGATCCTCTTCACCACACAGTCTCGAAGATGATGGTACCAGATATCAATGTGCTTGGACCTGTCATGAAATACTGGATGTAGAAATTTTACCTATATAACAAACCGATATATGCAATGTCCTAAAGCATAATACTTGTTCTACTTCTACAAAACATTAAGCAGAAGCATAATCGAATTCATGAGCAACATCAAGTAGAAACATGCATAACTGATCAAGAGAAATAATCACACATAACACAAGATATATCCAGGGGAAAGCACCAACATAAAACCCCAACCATGTATTATCAATCAAGTGGAAATCCTCTTCACAATACAAAATGAATCAACTCTCAAGTTATACTGCTCCCTCTGTACTCTGATGATCTTCAACCAGAAGATGAAAATCATGGACTACCTAGGCCTCATTATATAAGATGTAATTTGGCCTAATCATACCTGCTGTCACCTCAGGTCCAACTACGTAGTCATAGAGAAAATAGATGCCTTTCTTATGATAGGAATACTTACTAGAAATATCCTAGCATCTGATAGTACACTGTCCCACATCTAATCTCAACTAGGTCTCTAACAGAATTGACATGCAACAGTTATCCATGAGTGAATCCTCAATTATCTAAAATAATAGTTGTCACAGGCATGCAAGCATTAACAAACTATATTTTATTATTTTAACAACTTGTTAAAATAATCTAACTGGACTTGACTAGTTAGAACTAAGTCAACTGGTTCTCTCATTATCGAACTCATACTTATTCCCTCAATCAATGGAGGAAATTAAGGATAAATTCCTCAATCAGTGGGACAACTCATGTGCATGCTCATAAAGACTTCAAATTCGAATATCCTTAACTAATTAACTCAACTAAATTAATTAATTAATATTTCCAACTGCTGTTAAGACCAAAATTAATTTTACTTCCTATAGATAGACTAGGGATCACTATAAATAGGAAGGACCCAGAAATTCTATTTTTAGAACTTTCTATTTCTAGCAGTTTCACCTCTCACCCAATGTGGCCAATGACCTCACTGGCCAAACTGCTATTTTTAGACATGCTATTTTTAGTAGGTCTATTTTTAGCATATTCTAAATTAACATTTCTTGTTGCACATTTTTCAACAATCCCTCTCAACAAGAAAGGCTTTCTCTCGAACCTAATCCTGTAACTATGGAATGTTCTGCATGCAACACATCTACCCGGTCCACTTGCTACAACAACACTTCGAACAAAAACACTCCCAACTGACCACTCTGTTGAGCTAGGAACATACTCTGATGCTGAAGCTCTATCTGCTGCTGACAAGTGCTCCCTCTCTGACATCTGCGCTACTGCAACATCTCCATGGATCTCGCACCATTTCACACCTCTTTGTGCCACCTAACACTGTGCAAAACACTTATGCCTCTCGCATTGTTGTAGCCTACTAGCTATGCGCTATCCTGGGATTCCCTACACTGTGGCTCTCTCTGCCGCTCCATCCGCATCCGTCTCTACCCAATCAATCAGTTCCTACTACTCTACATCAAGGCTCCCGTAGCAAGGTCTCATCCAAGAGGTTGGGTACCTCAAGGATCTTGCCCCTCCTCCTTGGGACGATCACTCCACATCACCCTACCTCTTACCTAGAGGTATGGCTGCATGTGATCCCTCTATCCACCTGGATCGAAGTTTCCCCCTATTGGAGGTCTCTGCATGAGTAGATATCTCTACTCGATCTCCAACCAGCTTCCCCTGCTATGGCTACTCCACAACCCCCTAAAGCTGCTGCACCAATCGTGGCTCCTCCATAATTGTCTAAGACTTCTTCTGGCTTTGCATGTTGAGAGGTAATATATCCTCCCTCTCAACCACCAAGTCTCCATCAGTTGCCTTGCTGCTCAAGGCTTTGCATGCATCTTGAACCTCAAGAGCATACAGGTTCTTGAACCGTGAACCAATCTGCATCACTTGTCTAGTGATGATGTGTCTAAGGAAAACCTTTCCCTTACTGAAGACTACATCATAGCCTCTGTCTTCTAGCATCGCGATCAACACCAAGTTTCTTTTCAGTCCTGGTACATACTTGACATCAGTTAAGGTAAGGCGAGATCCATGCTGCTCTGAAAAATAACCGTGCCTACACCTAAGACACTATACTTCTCATCATTACCCATCTCTATGAGTATCTGGAGATCTTTCTCCTTTAAAGTACTGAACAAACTCTTGTCACCGATCATGTGGAAAGAAGCTCCACTGTCAAGAAACCAACCACTTCCCACCATGGATGAAACCATGCATGTGAAGAGTGTGAAATCCAACTCAAACTGTGAAGCAAGTGCCTCACCTTCAGATCCTTCCCCAGATCCCTTCTTGGATTTCCTCCGTGGACAATTTGCATCATAATGGCCCACCTCATGACAATGAAAGCATCACACTTTCGATTTGTCAAACTTCTTCCCATCATTGGAAGAACTGGATTCAGAAAGAGAAACTTTCTCCTTCCCCTTCTTCGCCTTACTCGCAAAGGCACAGTTCTCCTCATCATGCATGGATGAAGAACTATCTCTGGTGTTGCATCTGATCTCCTCCTGCATCAAATCTGACCATAGTCATTCCGAATCTGGTAGTTTCTCCCTTCCATTCACAGATTCCTGGTAGCTATGCCAACTCTTAGGAAGGCTAAGGGGTGCTAGACTCACCATATCCTCATTCGATGTCACGACCCCTACACTTCCAAGCTTATCCCTACATATGATGAGCTTGGTCAAATACATAGAGATCGTCTCATCCCTTTCACACTTGATCTTTCGAAGTTTGTCCTTCAATGTCAGCTTCCTCTGATCACTGCTATTCTGATATAAATCTTTCAATGTTTTCCACATTGCATGCGGAGTCTCCTTCCCATGGAGGCTCGAGACAATGTGATCTCGCACTC
>APFE030525481.1:54220-68295 GCA_000404065.3 Pinus taeda
AACTCGACTGAATTAATTAATTAATATTTCCAATTGCTATTAAGACCAAAATTAATTTTACTTCCTACAGATAGACTAGGGATTGCTATAAGTAGGAAGGGACCCAAAAATGCTATTTTTAGAACTTTCTATTTTTAGCAGTTTCACCTCTCACCCAATGTGGCCAATGACCTTACTGGCCAAACTACTATTTTTAGACATGCTATTTTTAGCAGGTCTATTTTTAGCACATTCTAAATTTAACATTTCTTGGTGCACATTTTTCAACACTGGATTCTGAGAGAGTTTGATACAACTTTGATTATTGCAGTAGATCACAGCTGGATCCATCCCCCGACCAAACAATCCCACTAGAATCTTTCACGTCCAAATGGTTTTGCATGCTGCCTGACTGGCAGCCATGTATTCAACCTCCACTGAGCTAAGTGCAACTGACCTCTATTTCCTTCTATACCAGGAAACTGTAGCTGAACCAAGGTTGAAGATTCGTCCAGAAGTGCTTTTCCGGTCTGATGGACTCCCTGTCCAATCTGCATCTGTGAAGCCCTGAAGCTTCACTCCCTCTGTCCGTCTGTACCACAATCCATATTGAGATGTGCCTCTGAGGTATCTCAACACATGCTTCGCTGCCTTCCAAAACAACTTGGTAGGTTGAACCATAGCTTGACTCAACTGGTTCACTACAAAGCATAAGTCTGGACATGTGTTCACTAGATACATTAGTGAACCCACAAGCTACCGATAAACAGTAGCAGCTACTACCTCACCTGAAGTAGCATCCTCCTTCCTCCGGTTACCAGCTAGAGGAGTCTGCATGGGCTTGCACTTCTCCATGTGGAACCACTTGAGTATCTCATTGGCATACTTTCCTTGAGACACAAACACTTCCCCATCCTTATGCCACACTTCCATGCCTAGAAAGTAGTGCATACAACCCATGTCTTTCATCTCAAACTCTCTTGCAAGGTCCTCCTTGCAAGACTTGATCAACTGATCATCACCTGTCAAAATCAGATCATCCACATAAAGAACAATGATCAATGGCTTACCTTCTACCATGATGTGGTAAAGGTTTGCATCGGCTTCACTCTTGGTTAAGCCCAACCTGATGAAATAGCTATCGATCCTGGTGTACCAAGCACGAGGTGCTTGCTTCAGCCCATACAAAGCCCTCTTGAGTCGGCACACATGCAACTCATGATCGAAGGTCTCAAAACCTTCCGGCTGCTCAATGTACACCTCTTCCTCAATCTTCCCATTTAGGAACATTGTCTTCACATCCATCTGATGGATCTTCTAACCCATCTGAGTTGATAGTGCCAACATCGATCTGATAGATGAATAGCTTGCTACAGGGGCAAAGGTCTCATCATAGTCGATCCCCTCAACCTATGAGAAAACACGGGCAACAAATCTTGCCTTATGTTTCTCAACACTGCCATCAGCCGCCTGCTTTACTTTGTAAATCCATCAGGAACTCACCACTGACTTGTCCTGAGGTCTTGGGACAACATCCCACACACTGTTCTGAATGATAGAGTTGTACTCTTCTACCATAACATCAACCCAGACTGGTTGCTACATTGCTTCCTCGAATGAAGAAGGTTTGGTGTCTGCACACTCCCAAACCAAGGCCATGTAACCAGTTTACTACTCGGGTGATCTCCATTGTCTGCATTGAGAAGATGGCTGCCCCACATTCCCTCGCGCATCCATCATCAACCTGTCAGCCTCCCTTGAGCGTTTCTACCCATCTTTGTAAGACTCAGCATGAGTGGATGTCTCCACTCCCAAATCCTTTGCATGTGGCTACCCCACATCAATTTGAGGCTCTTCCTCCTTAGGAACTGAAATTTACTCCTTTGCATGCAACTTGAGCTCCCTCTTAAGTGATACTTGCATGGCTTTCTGCTCGTCGAACTTCAGATCTATGTGTACCATTGTCCTCTGACTGGTAGGCAGGAACACTTGATAGTTGTGGGGTGTATCAGTGTACCCCACAAGTATCCCCAACTTAGCTGTTGGATCTAGCTTCTTCCCGGCATCTTTGGTCACATGGCAATAAACTGAGGATCCAAAGATCCTGAAGTGACTCACATCTAGTTGCTTCCTAGAAAAGGCCTCCATAGGTGTCTTCATCCTCAGTATACGGTGCGAGTTTCTGTTTTGCAAGTATATTATTGTATTGTATGCCTCAACACACAAATGAAGTGGTGGGCTTTGGTCATGAAACATCGCTCAAGTTGTTCCCACAATCAATCTGTTCTTCCTTTCGGCCAACCCATTCTGTTGTGGGTTATGGGGTGCCGTCAACTCCCGTTTAATTCCTTCTGCAACACAGAAGTCCTTAAACTGTTGGGAGACATACTCTCCACCATTGTCGCTACGCAAGACCCTTATTTTCTTTCCAGATTCTTTCTCTGCCAAGGCTTTAAACTCACAAAACCTCAAGAAGGTTTGATCCTTCTTTTGCATAAAGTACATCCAACATCTACGAGAAAAATCATCAATAAAAATAACATAGTACCTTTGTTTACCGGTGGAGGCTGTAGAGAATGGTCCACAAACATCTGTGTGAACTCGCTTTAGGATTGCAACAACTATACTGTCTCGATCCTGAAAGAAAGATTTTGCATACTTACCCAAGGTACAACCTTTGCATGTATCCTTCTGCTCCAGTTTTCCCTTGGAAAGTCTGGTAGAAATCTGCTACATGATCTTCAAGGCCCCATGGTGCAAGTGGCCTAATCTTCTATGCCATAGCTCACCAACATCTTAGCTTTGCACCACCTCTGCTTTGGAACTCAATGCAACACAGTCATCTACCTCCAACTTGTAGAGATTCTTTACTCGAATCCTAATCCTCTTGGTCTGTCCAATACTGATATGCCTCAAGAATACCTTTCCTTTACTCAGACTACATCATAGCTTTTGTCTTCTAGCATAGCGACAGACACACGATTCTTCTTCAGACTCGTTACATACTTTACATCAGCCAGGGTGAGAGGAGCTCCATGCTCCCTCTTCAATTCTGGTTATAAATGTAGAATTTCCTTGTAGATTCAAAATGCTTATATAATTTTCTAAAACAAAAGACTTGAATCTACTCTATTCGTCGGCAGAAACAATTAATCGATCAAGAAATCAACGAGCATACAAGAGAAAGAATTTAATCAGCACATTGCACAATGATTTCCTAGGGAAAGCCACAGCTAAAACCCCCTACAATATGTATATTGCATTAGTCATAAAATATGAGAAGATTACAATGCTTTTCTCAAGCCCGAGCAACCTCTGCACTATCTCTATCTATCTCACAACTTCCTAGATGAGCCTAGCCCAATACTTAACCAAATTTTTGTTTGCACAAGTCCCTATTGCATTGTTTCCTTTGGAATTAGCCCTCTATTAATTAAGGAAATTCCTCAATATGAATTGCGCAATCCTCATAGGCCTTCCATCTGACTGCTTGCACCATCTGTACAATTAAGATAAGTATACAACTGATAGTACACTTCCCTGAACTCCAATCTCAATTGGGTAACTCTCAGATATGACATGCATGAGTTATTTATGAGTGAATCATCAGTTAATTGGTTGAACACATGAAGCAACACCCCATTATCTGACCTCCTACTAGTTCCTCCAAAAGTTGGAACTAGTTTAACTTACTTTAACTCAATTAAATTGAATTAATTAGTTACACCTCAAAATAAACTCAACCAGGGATCCTATAAAGTAGGAGACACTTTACATGACTCTAGTTAGACCCTCAACTCAAATTAATTTAGCCAAATAAGTCAATTTAACTTGGTTAACTCATAAGTTTTCTTGTGATGTAGAATTACAATTTTATTCCAAATTTAATTTAAGGACAATATTAAATTAGTATTTTCTTGTTGCATTTTAAATACTTGCTCGCAACAAGAAAGGGATTATCAGATACCCCAATCTTGCCTCTATGGAACTCGGATTTTCCTCTTGAGAGTGCCTTAGTCAATATTTATACATCCTATTCCTCTGTAGGAAAGTACTCCAACAACATAATTCTCCTTTGCAAACAATCTTGTAGATGGTGATATCGGATGTTGATATGCTTGGACTGATCATGAAAAATTGGATTTTCAGAGAGTTTGATACAACTCTGATTGTCGCAGTAAATCACTATAGGATCCATTTGCTAAACAAACAACCCAAGAGACAAACAATTCCTCATCTCCTTGACATACTTCCATACCAAGGAAATAATGCATGAGCCCCAGGTCCTTCATCTCAAATTCTCTTGCAAGATCCTTTTTGCAAGATTTTACCAACTTCTCATCACCTGTTAGAATTAAATCATCGACATATAATACTATAATCAACAATTTACCTTCAACAACAATATGGTAAATTTTTGCATCTCCTTCACTTCTGGTGAAGCTCAACTTGGTGAAATAACTGTTAATCCTGGTGTACCAAGCACGGGGTGCTTATTTCAATCCATACAACGCTCACTTTAGTTTGTATACATGTGACTCTCTGTTGAAGGTCTCAAATCCTTCCGGCTGCTCAATGCACACCTCTTCCTCAATCAATCTATTGAGGAATTATGTCTTGACATCCACCTAATGTATCTTCCATCCCATATGTGCTAAAAGTGCTAGAATAGATCTGATTGAAGAGGACCTTGCTACTGGAGCAAAGGTCTTCTCGCAATCAATTCCCTCCACCTGAGGGAACCCTCTTGCCACAAATCTGGCCATGTGTTTCTCCACACTCCCATATGTTGCTTGATTTACCTTGTAAAGCCATTTGGAACTCACCATTGACTTGTCTGATGGTCTTGGGACCACTTCCCAAACGTTGTTTCTGATAATGGAGTCATACTCCTCTACAATGTCATCAACCCATACCGATTTCTGCACTTCTTCCTCGAATGAGGATGGCTCAATCTCTACATTTTCGCTCATTAGATCCATGTATCCAGTGTACTGATCTGGTGACCTCCTCTTCTTGTGCTGTGATGTGGGTGCTGCCACATTCTCTCTAGCACCATGCATCAATTTTTCAACCTCTCTGGTGTGCTTCCTTCCATCTATAGAAGTCTTTGCATGAGTGGGTGCTTCCACACTCTGCTCCTCTACATGTGGCTGCTCCACAACATCATGAGGTTCTTCCTTTGAAGCTAAAATCTCCTCATCTGCATGTAACTGAATCTCCCACTCAAGGGAACATATCATGGTCTTCTCTTCATCGAACTTCACATCTCTACGAACCATTGTCATCCCGTGAGATGATAGATACACCCAATAGTTGTGAGGTGCATCAATGTACCCCAAAAATATTCCCAACTCAACTGTTGGTTCTACCTTTTTCCTTGCATCCTTGGTAACATGACAGTAAACTGATGAAACAAAGATCCTGAAGTGTGCCACATCTGGTTTCTTACCTGAAAAATATTCTTCTGATGTACTCATCTTGAGAATCTGATGAAGACTCCGAAAAAACTAAGCACCATATATGCCTCGAAAGCGCATCAATTATCGCAAGGGAGGAGCAGCAGCAGAGACGAAAGATCAGAGAAGCGCTTGAAATTATCAAGCACCCTCATAATCTAAACAGAGACAGCGGGATGGAGATTAGCAGGAGCTGGCTTCCCTTGATCAAGGAATCAAGATCGCAAGCTCATCCCAGGTAAACAGGTAAGGAGGTAAAATACTCTAACAACCCTATTCTAATATTAACAAATTTATAATAATTAACCCTAAAATTAATCATAATATATATTAACCATCATATTAATTACTTATAATTATCATAATTTATAAATGTGGATATATTATATATTTATTATAACTAATTATTTTATTTTCCATTAATTAGAAACATAATTAATAAATGGGGATATACATATACTAATTATTATTAATTATCCCATATTAATTAATTAATTAAGTAATAAATTAATTATGAGGTTATTATTAATTTTTCATTCATTATTATAATAAAATCTTATTAATAAGTTAATAAGGTAATAATAAAATTTAAAACTATAAAATAAAATAATATAAATTAATAATTAAATTCAATGAAATTGTAATTAATAAATAAATTAAGTTATCTTATAATTTTATTTTAATAATATATTAAATTAATAAATTTATTTAATTTAATAAATCAGTTAATTTTGAAAATTTTTTTCATTCTAATTAATCAATAGAATTAAATGGAATAAGCTAATTAAAATAAATTAATTAATTAATTAATCAATTAAATTATAATTATCTTAATAAAATTATAATAAATTATAAATTAGATTAATAAAATTATTTAATAAAAATTCCCAAGCCGACAGTGGTGCTCCAAAATCTAACCTCAATAAGTATTTATTTCTCCATTGCAGCTCATCTTTTATCATCATTCTTAAAGTCTTGATGATGGATCCCATTTGGGATTTGAAACGTTGGCATACAAATCTTCATATTGTGGGTTCTCCGGTTTCTAATTCAACAGATACAAACCACAGATCTCTAAAATCCAGAAGACTCCTATTTTGCACATATACAATTGTGTTGCATGCTTCAACCCACAAGTGCAACAGTAGGCCCTGATCATGTAACATTTCCTGTGAAACTTCCACAATACTTATGTTCTTCCTTTCAGCCACCCCATTATGTTAAGGGTTATGGGGTGCTATTAACTCCCTGTCAAATGCCTTCTGATGCACAAAAGTTTTTGAATTCATTCGACACATATTCTGCGTCGTTATCACTCTTGAGAGGCTTCTCTTTCCTGCCAGTGTCTTTCTCAACAAGTGCTTTAGATTAAAAAAAATTAGAGAACTATGATCTTTCTTTTGGATGAATAAAATCTAGCACTTACGTGAGAAATCATCTACAAATATTACATAATACTTGTTCTTAGCCCTGGACACTGTCAAGAACGGTCCATAGACATCTGAGCGAACTCTTTCAAGGATCGCTTACGCTCGATTATCCTTAACATGAAAGGTGGATTTAGTGTACTTCCCCAATGTACACCTTTTACATGTATCTCTCTGCTCTATTGCACCCTTGGGAAGTCCTGTAGAAAGCTGTTGCATGATTTTCAAAGATTCATGGTGCAAGTGACCCAATATTCTATGCCACAATTCATAGATGTCTCAACTTTTCACCTTCTCTTCTTTTGTGCTTAATGCTGCATAATCTTCTACATTCATTTTGTAGAGGATATTCACTCAAACCCTGATTTGCTTCACTTGTCCTGAGGCTATGTGATAAAGGAAGCCTTTCCTTTTCTAAATATCACATCATAGCCACAATCCTACAACATAGCAACTGAAACCAAATTCTTCTTCAGACCTAGAACATACATGACATCTTTTAATGTGAGAGGAGAATTAAACTCCCTTTGAAAAGTGATAGTACCGATGTCGGTCACGCTATACCTTCCATCGTCTCCCATTTCGATGTGCATATGGAGGTCCTTCTCCTCCATTTCGCTGAAGAATTCTTTGTTACCGGTAATTTGGAATGAGGCTCCACTATCCAGATACCACACACTACCCATCACTAATGCCACCATGCAAGCAATGAGGGTGAAATCTAACTCAAATTGTGAAGCAAAAGCTTCACCTACCACTCCTCCGGAAGGCTTCTTGTTGGCCTTCTTGTGTGGACACTTTATGGCATAGTGTCCTAGCTCATGACAGTGGAAAAATGTAATCTTCGACAAGTTTATATTCTTGCCACCCTTACTAGAATCTCCTTTGGATTGGAATTTATTTCGTTTCACTTTCTTCGCCTTTCTAGCTAATGCACAATTATCCTCATCATCATGTGTGGATGAGGTTCCATTTTTGGTGCTCCATATTATCTCTTCTTGCACCAAGTCAAACAATAAACGCTCCCACTCTGGTAGCTTCTCCCTCCCATTTATCAAATTATGGTAGTTGTGCCAGCTCTTGGCAAGGCCTAGAAGTGCTAGGCTAACTAAATCATCTTTAGCAACTGTAATACCAACAATCCCAAGCTCATCTCCACATTGGGTGAACTTGCTCAAGTGTTGGGAACGGGTTCCCCCAAGGACAATTTTGGGGCTAAAATCCCATGTTTTGGGACAAATTTTGCAATAAAATTGTAAAGTCTGCACATTTTGTGGTCGCGGAGCGTGAAGGTGTCAAGAGTCATAAAGGGTTGTCTGCCCCTATTTTGTAAAGTGTAAAGTCGGCTATAAAGATCCACCCATGGTCCGCAAACCATGAGATTGTATAAAAAAGAGCTAAGTAAGTAAGCTACAAGTAGTTGGTAGACAAGTTTTGGAGTCTTGGTAGAGAATTCTAAGTGTTTCGGGTCTTAGCGTAGGTATAGGCTCTGCAACTGAGTGTGCAGAGGCCTAGGGTGGAAGTTCGTAGCTGAGTTCGCGGACCCCTACAACTGCATGTGCAGGGTGGAAAAAGTCTGTATTAATATGAAGATATAAATAAAGAGAAGTATTCTGCAAATTCTGTGTATTTATTTCTTGTTAATGCATCTACTTATATTGCATTTTGGTTTAATTTACAATGTTTACGTGATGTGCGAATGTATGTGACTGTATTGGTTAATTGAACATAAGTAAGAATATCTGTTTACGCGATGCTAACTGTGGTTGATTAGTAAGATAAGTAAAACACTTAAGATGGGAACCTATACAATACGCTATTATAGCAGCGCGGAAGTACTTGAATCGTAGGATAAGGATATGCGAAGGTCAATCATACACCTTCGCAGAGGTACTAAAGGGCGGAATAAAGGGTAGATTGACAAAGCCTGAAAGCTTAGTCACTTGCGTGAAAGTAGGAACAGAGGGTATAAACCGACATCACAACCATCTCAGGGTGTGGAAACTTGGTTCCAGTATCCCCCCATACTGCTTCAGGTGAGACTTCAGTCCGCGCTCTACGGGCTGATGCCAAAAGGGCCAGAGGTGTAGGGATTTGTTTGGCAAACGAACACTGAACCTGGGTCAGGCCCCACAAAGCCAACAACAAGTACTGTGGTATTGTGTCGCTCTTCTCCATCTTGATTTTCTGAAGATTGTTCTTTAGTGCTAGATTCTTGTGGTCACTGATGTTCCGATATAGGTATGTCAAAGACTTCCACATTGCATATGGAGTCTCCTTCCTGTGGATGTTCGAGAAAATATGATCTTGAACTCCTTCTAATATGATCCTTCTCGCCTTTGCAACACATTTTCTCCACTCTACTAGATCTTGAGCATCAGTTATTGGAGGCTTAGGAATAACTTTGTATATGAATTCATTCATCTTGTTGTCTTCCAACATTGCCTCCATCTTTTCCTTCCAAGAAATGTAGTTCAAACTACCGTTAAGGGCATATTCGAGTCTCAATCTGTAGAATGACATCCTGCTAGGTCGAAAGAATGATACTGCAAATTTGATTTCACATACAAAAGATAAAATCGTATTCTTTTCTTCTAGAGTTATTTATGCTCTGATACCATGTAGAAATTCCTTGTAGATTCAAACTGCTTATGTAATTTGCTAAAACAAAAGACTTGAATGTACTCTATTCATCAACGGAAACAATTAATCGATCAAGAAATCATGAAGCATACCAGAGAAAGAATTCAATCAACAAATTACACAATGATTTCCTAGGGAAAGCCACAACTAAAAGCCCATGCTATATGTATATTTAATTAGTCAGAAAATGTGAGAAGATTACAATGCTTTGCTCAAGCCTGAGCAACCTAAATACTATCCCTATATGTCTCACAACTTCCTAGACAAGCCTAATCCAATACTTAACCAAATTTTTGTTTGCACAAGTCCCTATTGTGTTGTTTCCTTGGGAATTAGCCCCCTCTTAATTAAGGAAATTCATCAATATGAATTGCACAATCCTCATAGGCCTTCCTCTAATTGCTTGCACCATCTGTACAATTCAGATAATTATACAATTGATAGTACAATGTCCTGAACTCCAATCTCAACTGGATAACTCTCAGATCTGACATGCATGAGTTCTTTATGAGTGAATCATCAATTAATTGGTTGAACAAATGATGCAACACCCCACTGTTTGACCTCCTACTAGTTCCTCTATCAGTTGGAAGTAGTTTAACTGAATTAATTAATTACAGCTCAAAATAAACTTAACCAGGTCTCCTATAAAGTAGGAGACACTCTACATGACTCTAGTTCGATCTTCAACTCGAATTAATGGAGCCAACTAAGTCAATTTAACTTAGTTAAGTCGTACTAGTTGTCTTGTGATGTGGAATTACAATTTTATCTCTAATTTAATTCAAGGACAAAATTAAATTAGGATTTTCTTGTTAGATTTTCAACAATAAAAAGGGTTGGTGGTTCTTTACCTGAAAGCCTTGGTATCTAAACGTCAATTCTTGTGTGTTAGTAAAGTCAAGTTGTTTGATCAAATTTTGAACACATTCAATATCTAAACCTCCATCCTAGCAACTAACAGATAGTATAAAGTGAAATATCCGACAGATGGTGGTTGGTCCATATGATGGTTCATTGTGTGTTAGTAAAGTCAAGTTGTTTGATCAAATTTTGAACACATTCAATATCTAAACCTCCATCCTAGCAACTAACGGATAGTATAAAGTGAAATATCCGACAGATGGTGGTTGGTCCATATGATGGTTCATTACTTGATGACTCTTATCGCGGAAGACCCGACGAGTCGAGGTGTCAATATTGTTGATCTTGCAAAGTTCATTAATGTTGGTCATAGGCGGTTATGTCTTAAATGGAGGTCAAGTGAGAGCTTGAAGATGTGGTGGTGGAAAAACGATGTCTGTGAGATTCCAGAGTGGATGTGAGTGTTGATGAAGACCATTCAAACATAGATTATCCTGGTTGTTGTAATATGTGTTTTCAATGTTTTCCATGTAAGCACTAAGGGGGATGTTGGAAGTAATGCTCCCATGTCATTTACAGGTTGTCATTATGAGTCCCAAAGGGTCATCTATAAGCTGTTATTTCCTATGTATGAGTTGTAGTTGTGATCTAGATGTGTTGTAGTCAGTAATCTATATACTATATATATGTAACCATTAAGATTAATAAAATATAGTTTTTGATTTCTATGTCTAATTGTTCTCTCTGCTCATCTCTCTTGATTTTTCTAATAACACTTTGAAAGGCAACAACCTAGGCATAATCGTTGTAAGAATCAACCAAGTATTCCACAATTTAAATGTTGAGAAATGACTTGCATGGATGCTTTGGCCTTTGTTTTTGTTTTTATTTTTCATCTTGTAAAAGCTTTCCATTATTTTAGATGTCCTTTCATAATTTTTGTATTTGGGTTAATGGCCGGGTGTTGTGAATACTATTTTGTATTTCAATAATTGAAGTTTAGTTTTTTTGTTTTGTTTTCCCATTTGGAATTGGGCTATTAAAAATAATCATTGGAAATATAGTGGAAGAAAATATCACCTAATGGGATGATGCGTTAATCACATAGAATAAATAACAGGAGAGATGTGTGAAAGTACTGAATTTAAACAGAAAGCTTCTCCGAATTCCATTAACATATTTACAGGAATATTTCACTGTGATAAGTGAACTCTAGAGTAACTGTGATAAGTGAACTCTAGAGTAATTTGATCAATTCTGGCCCAATTAACTGTTTGGCAATATTTTAAGATAATTGCTGATAATCTTCCGAGCCAACAAATTGGTTGACATCTGAAAAGAATCAGAATAATAGCTCAAAGCAATCATACTTACAGGGCGGTAGAACAACTGTTCAATTCCTGAGGCCCCTAATCTTTGGGCTTCCCTGATCGCCAATTTGGGGATAAGGGATAGTCATATATACTACTATTAGTTGGAGACCACGAGATCAGTGGCTGTTTGAACTTCTTTTGGTGATTAAGGTTGTTGTACATTGAACCCAAAGTGCCGAGCAAGAATCAGATCCACATCCCCAATGTCAACGCCCATATGCACTACTCCCCTGCCGCCATGAAAGCCATCTTCCTCTGTCTGTACTCGAATATTTGGGGCATTTCGGCACTTGCCCATGCACTTGCACCCCACTGTCTCAACCTCACAACCCATCCCTGATTTACTTATTCTCTCTTCAAACGCCTCCAACAACATCTTGGATCCTGACTTCTTGCACTTCCCACCCATGCAAACTTTTATCACACTCTTCGCCTCCTGCACTGGAATACCCACCCCTAAGTTCAACCCCAATCTATCACTAGTCTTTGCAAATTCCACATGCAGAGCCTTTTCATCTCCATTAACCTCCGCTACATTCGGAGGATTTTCTACCAACACCGACTGGTATGGCTCAGGGGCCTCTAAAACCCGTCCCAGCTGCTCTGTCGTATGGAGCAGAGCCATGTCGACCATCTCCTTCCCATGGTCGGAAGAGCACGATGAGAATGGCCAGTCTTCACAACAACCCTTGTTTTTCCTTTGCTTTTCAGATAATTTCAATGCCTTTTTATGGGCTTTCAGCTGCCTTTTCCTCTCCTTGCGCTCCGCTTTGGCTTGTTCTAATTGCCTCATCAGCGCATTCACGGCATCCTGCTCAATACCCATCATATGGAATTTTAGTAAATCTATACAATTCATCATAGTGAGTTATTTGATTTACAGATTAGTATTTCAAGAAGAGGAAAATGGTTCAAATTACTGAGATAATTTCTGGTTTGACTTGCTCTGTAAGGGATACATTCGCACCTTCCGGGAACGTAGATAGCGCAGAAAGATCTTTGGATAAGAATTGTAATAGCTTCATCCTCTTCTTTTCCGTTAAACACCCATCAGACACAGCAGATAGATGCTTCAATTTCTGCTTCTCTAATTTACTTCTCAATTTGGACGCGATTCCGATCGGAAAACACAAGCCGAGAAACAGGTTGTCTATTTAACGATAAAGAAACAGGAGCCAAGCCATCTGCAAGATAATTAATATTGATATCTCTTGAGTTGTTACTTAGATAGGGATCCGGAGCTCCACTGCGTGCAGGCATGGCGGACTTCATTCTACTAATTAAACTGAGACCCTGAAATCCTCAGCTCAATGAATTATTATGTGTCCCTCACAGACCGACCTCCCTCAAATTCCCAGTTTAGCAAGCTTTCATAAATAAATATTTTCCCGGACATGCTGAACGATGTCTGCTCGCCGCTTGATTACGTAGAGTCTACACGATCTGAGTCGTTGTTGGCCTCGGAGAACACGCTCCGCTATGATGCATATGCCGTCGGATTAGAAAAACTGACCATTCGACGGCCAAAGGAGATGCCAAATCAGATGCCGCTTGGACTCAAAGTTTACTGAGGAATACGAATGGTCGATGTGGACTGCATGTACGAAGGGGTGAGATGACATGGCATCGTTTATGCATGGGTTACGCATGTGAAGTGGCGGTGAATATTATATGGTCTTCTTTGGTATACGAACACCAAGGTTGTTCGTAACAGTTGACAGAGCGGAGGAGTTAAAGAATGGTTGTTTGGGTTATGGGGCCCAACGGGCGTTACAATTTTTCTGTTACTAACAACCGAAAATCATTGTGACTAGGGTTTGACGGAACTGTAGAATAGTGGAGGTTGAAGTAACCCCAAGTCCAAATTTCAACGCCTCTTGTAACGTCACAATTCTATTTACTGAGAATCCCCACATCAATTCGCATCGTCTTCTTCGAAAAAGAAACGCTAGTGCCGTCTCCAAAAAGGCAACGTTATACGTAGTGATGTCACTTTCTATCATTTTTAATATGAATTTTTATTTTTATTTTAATGTTATTATTTAACTATGTCGTTAATAGATTTATAAAAGTATTATGATGTCACTTTCTATCCTTTCTAATATGATTTCTTATTTTTATTTTTAATGTTATTATTTAACTATGTCGTTAGTAGATTTATAAAAGTATTATAATAAGACCACTCCTTATATGTAGTGATGTCACGTTTTAAGATGATTTTTTTAAGACTTAATTTTATGTTGGAATTATTTAACCGTGTGTCGTTTATAGATTTTAAAAGCACTATAATAAGACTATTAGTGTTTTTATAATGGAATATAATTAAATTT
>APFE030525481.1:80934-95479 GCA_000404065.3 Pinus taeda
TATTCTATTTTTCCATTATAAATATTTCTTTTCTTTTTCATTTCCACTTCAGCGCCGGGTTCAAATAAAATATTCACAGATTACAACATCACATTGTAGCACTACATTTTTCTCTGTCTTGTTGATATCTACGCGGAAATGCTAGAAGAAGGAAGGCCATCAACGTGATCTATGGTGTAATATCCCTCCCCTTAGCATAATAAATAATACATAAATAAATAAATAATAAAATAATAATAAACAAAATAAACAATATAAATAATAAATACATAATAACTTCCAAATAATAAAAATAATAAAAATAATAAATCATTAAATGATATTAAAAATAATATACAAAATAATTAATAATAATAATAATAATAAATAAAAATGGTTATTCTCTAAATAAGAATAAATAGAAATAAAACAAGAAAAACAGGAAAAAGAAGAAAATAAAACAAGAAAGCTAAAGAAAAGAAAAGAAACAAAACAATAAAACTAAAAAAATCAAAAGAAAAGAAATAAAACAATAAAACTAAAAAAATCAAAAGAAAAGTAAAGAAAGCTAAAAATCAAAGTCGCATGTAGACACATGGAGTGTGTCCATGTGGTTCCTCGTCCAATGTTTGCTCTATTTATTAGAGAGTGAGGAAGATGGGAGGCATTCCATCTTTCCGAGTTTCTATCTTTCATTTTCTTTGGAGAATGGTGTTCTAAGACTTAGGAGTCATTGGCAGTAGTACGTTGATTGAGGGCTTGGGGGTGGCTAGTTGTAGCAGATCCTTGCACAATTGAGCCTACGGTTGGGTGGAGAGTCATCCCCAAAACCTTGTTGCCACCTGGCAGACTTCGATCACAGGGAATATAGGTATGAGCTTATTTGTTTGTTTATGATTTTAATTAGGAAATTAACTTTATATTTACTCTGTACTGTTACATATGGATTTCATGGGATTCAAATCCAGATGGAGTTTGCATGGGAAACACCTTAGGAGAGCATCAATGATTAGATGGAGGAAGGGCAAGGTCATTGGGCATGGAGATTTTGGTCATTTGTACATGGGTATGAATTTGGACTCTCGAGAGTTCTTCCTTTTTACTAAAGATGATCTTTTTCTTATGGGTAAACAATTTCAAGGGTTCATATGATCAAAGCATAAACTTCATCTAGAGTAGGGTTTAATGATTATGATAATGTAGATCTTGATTGCGGCTAACAATTCATCAAAAGATAATGCACGAGTAATGATTTTGCATGTCCTTATTGTACAAAGGGTTTAATGATTATGATAATGCATATCTTGATTGCTGCCAACAATTCATCAAAAGACAATGGACAAGGAAGAACTTTGCATGTCCTTATTGTATAAATCAGTTCACTTGTCCCTAACTTTTCTAGGGTCAAAATGCATGAAATTTTATTTTTTATTTTCACCTTTGTTTAGTGGTTTATTGTTTGTGTAATGGACTCTACCATGCCCAAATTCAAAGGGCTCGGATGATGCAAGAAAATTTTCTGGTAAGATGCAAATACTAGACCTTCCTCAAACTTTGTTACATGAATTCAAAATTTCTTGTAATCATGAACATAAAATATTTTATGTTTCATTCATAGATTCTGATCCTAATGCCTACAATTTGAAACCATGTTACTATATTTTAAGTAGAATATACTTAGATCCATTAAACCTTACAACTCTCCAAAGCTTAGGTTAATTTTAGCTAAAAAGAAGTAACCTAAATGGATTTTGCAATTTAGACTCAATACTTACAAACAATGATTAAAAATGGAAGAATCCAAATGGTCTGATAACTTTTACCCACCCATCAATTTCCAATACCTTTTCTATTATTCTGAACCTAAACAGAGAGAGTAGAAGAAGAAGAGGAGTGTGGATGAGGTGGACCCTGACTTGCTTGATACTTTTCAAAAGTTGGGCATGCCCTTGACTAGATCAAGTAGAGATTGACCAACGTTGTTATAGATGTTGTTTTTGATAGTGTTTTCATTGCTACCATGCATAGGTAGACTCTATAGGTAGTTGAGGTTATCTTTTGTTCGTTATAAGAGTTAATTCAGGAATATCTTGATCTAGTTAGGAAGTAGCTTGGTTGGGTTGTTCCTCCTGCTGATAACTATTATGCTACATTGTATTTTTTTTTAGTGATAACTCCTTCTATTAAATCCCCAAGCACACTTTGTCACCCATGGAAATATCCACTTATTTCAGAATGAAGGAGATGGAGTCTAGGCAGTTTGATAGGGCTCTTATTGTTGTAGATGAGAGGAATTCTGTGAGGTGAGAGGAGTTATGTGACATACATTGAAGGATGCACTGCACCATTTTATGACACCAATCATCTCCATGCCACAGTCGTGGATCTCTATTGCACCAAGGGAGCAATGATAAAGTATTCCACTGCAAAGAATTGGCATGTTGGGGTTGAGGAATGTAGACATGAGATTTATAATTTTATTATGAAAAGAGGTTTGTGCGATGGAGACAAATCAAGGATTTCGTGGACCTGAGTAGAGACTTGGTCGACAATCACTTAGAAATACTCAAGCATTGTTTTGAAAGGTGATGATGCAATTGGAGAGTTCTATTATGTTGCCTTGAAAAGTAACTATCAATAAGGGGGGACAAACATGATCCATATAGGGAAGAATTGCAACAGTAGGATTGTTTCTAAAATTATACCTATAGGCAAGTCAAGGAGATACTACAGAGAATTAGTGCAGGTATAACCAAATTCTCATAATGCAAGGAATTTTCACAGTGTTATTCGATGATTATTGGTGACCAGGCAGTTGAAAATATGTATCGTTACATTCAGGTACAATTTAAGTTGCATTCTAAAGTCTCTGATTTCATTTATTGATAGTACTTCTTGTGTCCTCATCTTTCTTAATTTCATTGTGGTAGGATTGGAATGGGTTAAAAAATCAAGCATATCATTGAGTAAAATAGACACCCACATGTAACTACATGTCATTATGCATACTCTCTATTTTTTATACAATTAGAAGTGAGAAATATGATGTGTGCACAACTAAAAATCCTAACAGACATGATGAATCCAGTCTTAGCATGGAAATTGAAACCAAGAATTTTAAAATATCAATAAATTTGTGACACGGAGTAAAAAACACAATAAAAGATTATATGCCAACATTGCCTATTTAGTGCAAGATACTACTAATATTTCATAATTTTCAGAGATGGTGGATGTCATGAAGATGCCCTCAAGAAAAGTTATTGACTTGAACATAAGATGGTCAATGCAACTATTTACTTTAAATAGGCTAAATTTAGCTAATTAAAACAAGTTTGTAAATCACTAGAAACACCACCCATGTTTATTTTAAATAGGCTAAATTTAGGTGATTAAAACAAGTTTGAAAATCACTAGAAACACCACCCCCACATCATTTTATTTCCAGTTGTACAAGATGTTATTGAATAAAATTATGAGCACTTCCATTTAAATTGACCTTACTTAAAATAACAAACAAGGTTGATGCTCTTAAAAGCTATATCAATCACTAAATATAAGATATGACAAGGATGGCTCATAATTTTAAAGGCTATATCCATCACCAACTATAAGATAAGAGTTAATGAGGAGAAAAAGTTTGTCTTGATATAACATGTAAATGCCATATTACTTATAACTCATGCATATTGTATCTTATTGTGCTTATGTTAATTGTATAACTTCAATTTGGGTAATTTTTTACATTTAAATTGTCAAATATGTAGAAGTTACATTACACTAGCTTAAATCCGAGCACAAATAAAATATTAGAAATATGGCATGGGAATGAATAAGCATTTTAACACTGGTTTAAAATTTCCCCTTGGTTGGTCAAGAACCATTTCAATGCTATTTTTGGTGGAGTATTAAGTTATTAACCGAAGATAAAGAAAAAGAGTTAGTCTCTTAAATGACTGAAAAAGGAAATTGAGAATGTTATATAGAAGTTACATTTCACGTAGTTATATCTACCTTAACGTAACTATAATATTCCAACTCCATTTTTTTATATCGAAGTTACATTTCATGTAGCTATAGAAGTTACATTTATGTGTTTTAGATAGAAGTTACATTTTACAACTCCATTTTTTTCACACTTTTCAACATTTTAAAGAGTTCTCTATTTTAGTGTGATTATGCAATTAAACAGTTGATATTGTTTAAGACATCTCCTATTTGTAAAATTTTGAATTCTTAAGTGGGATCTTGGGTAGGTTTTTGTTTCTACCATATATCATGTTTTAAGTAGATGGTGTTTTATAATTCACCCAAGAGACTTTAGGAGCAACCTTGAATTTCATGATTGTTTCCATTATATATCTAATATTTGCAACCTTTTCCATGTGAAGAACCCAATAGTCCATGTTGAACATGAAGCAAGTACCTCAAAAATTGGGGAATATATGTTATTCTATTTCCAGAGGGGGATAGATCCAGAGAAGGCAACGACAACTATCATAAATGGCTTTTGTCGGGTTGTATTTAATGAAAGCCCACTAGAACTTGCTACTAAAGTAAATCGATTGATGAATTTGAAGCTTGAAGGTAGTGTTTAATAGGTGTTGCAAGGTATCTCTATAAAACTATCTATCTACATGATTCTAATGCCATGAGATGGTGTCTAAATAACACTATTTTCGAGTGACATGCACTAGATTTAGATAGCTTTCTCAAATCCTACATGTAAATCGTATCATTATATTTCTATGAAATCTCAGAATGTGTTCAAAGTTTGTCTCAGATAAGGAAATATGTATGTAATCTTGAATTTATCTATGTTGCAATAAGATCAAGAATAAAGTTTTCATTGGAAATAATTGGGATCTACAATGTAAGTTTACTTTAGTACATGAAATTCTTGATTTGTTAGATCCCAACTAGTTAGGGTTGGATTTATTTTTGTTGTAATGAGATTAAGAATAAAGTTGTCATTTTAATCACTAAAATCTACCATGTAAGATTTATTCACTACATGAAATTGTTTATTTGTTAGAGCCCATCTTATTAGGATTATGAAGAGTCCTCTTTCATGACAATATTTATGAATTCTATATTCTTGCTCAAAGAATTACGTATTACAGAAAGGTGGAAAATATATGAGATGCAGCTAAATGGTTTCTAGTTTAAAATGTGTGGAGGGAGTATACAATCATTTTCAGTTGCGTTCAAATATTTTGGAGAACCCACTAAAGTGCTTTAGTTTCCTCCTAGTTAATTCCATTTCTACTGTCCCAATGCTTCTAAAAGTCCTTCTGCAAAGTGATCTCTTAAATATCTTGGAGGGAAATTGATTACTTGATTGGAACCCACATATTACAATTTGATTAGGATAAAGGGATGAGAAAGCTTCACATTATTCAATATATTCCACGAGTTAAAAGCATATCGAATGATTTCCTTTCTACTTAATTGATACTACAATCACTCGAGCATTTGTTAGGATTTTGAGACCTTTTTCAATGATTTTTTTTTCTTCTGAAAGTTATGTTCTCAATTAAAGAAATTAAAGAAAAGGTGAAAATGATGAAATCGAAGGATTTTCTATTTTAGGAATCCCTTGCTAATGTGAAGGGCTTGGCATTTTCTTGACTCAAGATTAGTTGCATTTGACTTCCTAACATTTCTTTTAATTTCATTTTTGTTGTGTTTATATTGCTATCCTTGAATTTGGTGATCTATTGTGTGTGTAATAGGAAGTATTAACTACTAAGCACTCTCAAATGTGATATTGATGGATGACTAACTTTAAATGTCCCTACTTGACACTTTAGTATTACATGATCATGCAAAGAAATTATTAATCAATATTAAAGGGAAGATGATTAACGTGTAGTGTTTCTTGGCTTGTCATATAATTACCGCATTTTGGCCCCCAATAATATATTTTAGGCTAATTTTTGGTTGTTACTTGTGGAGCTTCCCTTTGGCTCAGAAAAACATCGAGGATAAATTTCCATTGCATTGGCATCAAACATCATCAAAGAGGAATTCACCAAAAGTAGTAGAGGACATAGGAGCAGTTGGTACAATGAGTGGATAACTGCTAGAGAAACATCAAAGCACCATAATTTCTTGTGTATTTAGATGCACATGAAATTAACTAGTCACAAAAGTACCTTTTTTTTTTTCCTAAATGTTTTCATGTATACAAAAATACTAAAAACACAATTTCAGACTAATTATTCAAACTAATAATTATCTGATAGTCATAATTTATAATTAAATAATATAATATGATTAATATTATAGGACACAACTATAGGGTCTAACTGTGAGGGGAATTGTGACAATATATGTACACTTCTCATTGTATTAGACAATCATCTCTCATAATGTGATATCCATCCAACTAAATGTACTCCCAGAGGCCATTGTGGGATTGAAATTTTTTCTTTCAATGGACAAGTGGTGATATATTTTGTTAGGCCTTAGTGTTCTGCTTCCCTAGGGTTTTGACACTACTCATATCTAGCACCTTCATTCAACCAAGTGAGGTACTCATCTTGGAAAGTTGAATCATTTTGTCTCCACAATCCAATATGATGTTGGATCAATCTCGCGATCCTAAAAACATAGGTCATAATAGCGATGAACTTTTATTGTGGGAAAAAGAATATCTAAATTTAAGGAACACGACTCTTTTAGAACAAGCAATAAGGATATTTTTTACACTAATCTTTTTTTTTCCATTTGTATTCATAAGTTATCTATTGCTTGACATTTTTAACATGTGACATAATTGGTATGATTGTGCCTAAGGTTTTGTTGAAGGTTGAATACTAAGTTCCTAAGGAGTTATTTTCTATGGTGACGTTTTATTTTCTTTGTTTATACAAGTCATCTAGCCGCATAGTGGCCACTATCAAATGTTGAGGTATATGTCGTATAAATCTTTTATATTCTACTTTATTTTATATTCAAGTATTCATCGTCTTTCATGTCTTATACTTTTCATTGTAGATTCCTTCATTTTCAGGAGAGGAACTCGATATTGATGGTAAGAAGCAAGAATTTAAGAAAGAGGATAACAATAACACTGGAGCAACAAATGCAAAATGAGAGAAAAAAGAATATGTCTAGTAATACCCTTAGAGCCAATATCTTACATAAGACACACTCATAGAGACTGATGGTCAAGCTTTCAGAGTTGGTGAATTCACTTGCAATGCTTTGGGAACACAGGGATAATGTTTTGAAATGATGAGACAATATTTCATTTGTAAATTGCAGTCCAACCGATATTATGTTGGAAACTCATATTGTAATACTTGATATTTATATAATAAAATTTATATGGTTGAAATTATTTTTATTTGCACTTGATATTATTCAATCTTGTAATTAACATATGTAACTTTGTTTTATCATATTAGATAAACATGCACATTGTATGGCATTTTTTTTTTTTAAATTTAGTCACAAAATCATACTAATTAATTTATGTTGATTGGTAATGAACACATAAAATCAATCTAAAACAAATAAATTAGTAGTTTATATTAATTAATAATGAACACGAATAAAATGAATATATGAATAAATTAGTCGTTTATAATGATTATGAATGAAATGAATAGAAACTACTAAATTTGTCGTATATATAATTAATATGAAAATACCAAAAAAAGATAAACGATTACTGTAAATGATAACTTTTTTATTAAAATGGTGATTAAATTTTGCATATATACGACTATTAGTAGTTAATTTATAGTATCTTATAACATGACTAAAATTTAGTCATATTTCTTTGGTCATTAATTGGTTTCAAATGATGACTAAAATTTGCATATATATGACTATTAGTAGCTAGTTTACAATATCTTATAACACAACCAACATTATTTCTTTGGTCATTAATTGGTTTCCTCGAGGATTCATATAGTAATATATTTTGTTGTATATTTGGTCATTAATTGCGACAACTAATAACTAAACCAATGAAAAATTAATAACCAAATTTATGACTAAATATGCTACTAGATGGTAAAATTGAGGAAACCAATTAATGACTAAGCTAAAAATGACTAAAAGTTTGTCGCGTTATAAGATACTATAAATTATCTACTATTGGTCACTGACTAAAAAATGGTCGTTTATATGCAAATTTTAGTTATTTTTTATAGTAACTAATTAGTCATTTGTACTAGTAACAACATCCATGATCATGATATATATTATATATATTATATATATATATATAATAATATATATATTATATTATATATATATATCTATATATATATATATATATATATATATATAATATATATATATATCAACGAATAAAATAATTGCAGTATATTTTACGATAGAAAAATATAATAAGTAGAAATAGAATAAACCATATACCAATTGGAACACATAAACTCCTCCAGTTCTCTAAATTGATTCATTAATTCACTCAGACAGTGCGCAATTACTTTATGATCCAAAAGCATTTGCCATTTATTTGTAAATTTTATGCAAAGTTAGTCATCTTTTATGATAAGAATCTTATGATGCGGTAGCATAAATATTCTTTTCTTGGCAATTAAAATCCATGAAATGACGTGTGTTGGATGAGATGAGATGGTGTCAATGTTAATGGTTAGTAAAATTAGTATACATGTAAGCTACTGAGAGTGGCCATGTCATATTCTATAAATTTTTTCATATGTAGTCATTTAATGAGAATGGTCTATCTCTGATCAAACGTTCTAAACACATTGGGAGTGTTGTCAATCCAGGAGCTTATAGGTGATGCGTTAGCCAAAGGAGGAACCAAAGTGGGTCGAAGGTATGGATACCCTAATACTATATATGGATAGCCCTTGGATGATGCTGACCCTTTGTCTGTAGGTACCACACATGACCTTAACTTGGGATTCCCCTTCGCCTCATGCCAAAGGAAACCCCAAGATAAAAAAGGTGGCTTATAGCTTGAAGGAACATAGTCGCTTGTTCGCATCGAGAAAGGTATAAGTGGATATTTGATCTATTAAGAAAGTGGTGTTATAACTGGTCAACTCTACAAAACGAACAACTAAAAGCCGCTTATCCAACATGTCTACTCTCAGTATTGGTGGTTTTACAAATCCATAGATTTTCACAAATTAAGCTATGTTTATCTTGCAATTTATCTAAATTTTTTGTCTCGATATACTAATTAGGTACCTTGTTCTTGTTGCATGGGGTTTGGGGAATGTTTGTATGATCATTGGATGTTGTTATGTTAAACCCACAGAGATAACTTTTCCTGCAAGAAAATGGTCAAGGGAAAGATCCAATGTCTACTGGGCTAGCTCAACCTACAAGCAAATGGTCAAACAACTAGAATGTTCATCGCTCAAATATCTTGCCTTTGATCATGAGAATGAAGAGAATTCATGCTGATAATACTAATATTTCAGCTACCCAATTTTCCATTTGTAACAACAGGTCATTCCATGCTAAAGTGAAACAACTTGCATGATACATTGTATTAATGGAAAATCAAGATAATAGGAATAAATGTTAAAATACCTTAATCAATTTTAGTGTAAATTAAAAGATGAAAATACAATAATTAAAAATGAAAGAGATCCATAATCAATGGTTTTAAGAGGCTACAAATTACATGTAGCTTGTATTCTATGTCTTTTCCTCTACTCCACCAACATCTTTCAAGGTAGACACTTAGTTTTGCAAATACTATTAATTAATTATTTTATCTTATTTTATTTATAAATATGGTAACTAACTCATTGCAAATTTAAAAAAAATAATTTATTTTATTTTATTTGGAGTTTCTGCAAATTCAAAAAAAAGTTTTTTATTTTATTTTTTTATTTGGAGTTGCTTATTACACATTTTATCATTACGGGATTGTACTTTTAAGTCCCGCTATACTATATCTATGGGATTTTACTTTTGAGTCCCACTATACTATATTTATGGGATTGTACTTTTGAGTCCCACTATACTATATTTATGGTTAGGGGCATCAAAAAAATTATTTAAAAACCAAAAGTATCTTCTCCTTAAAGCAATTAAAGCAGTTTTACTATCCTAGCCTTGATTTCAACATTTAGAAGATGGCCATTCTTTAGACTACTCTCTAAAATATACATGTTTCACAAAATGCATGTCAAACTTTCAAGAAGATGGCCATTCTTAAGACTACTCTTTGAAATAGAAATGTTTCACAAAATGCATGTCCAACTTTCAAGCTTGCAGTCATTGTCATCTAATCAGGGCCAAAAGTTTTGATCCTATGTCCTATTGTGTCTTGCTTAGAGCAAGCCAACAATACCTGAATAATAGTTGTCCTAGGTTACCGAAGACCTTTAATTGAAAAAGTGACGAGAACTCAATTCTGAAATTCCAAATTTGACAACTCGAGGAACTTTTATTCAAGTGTGAACCATTAACAAAAACTTGTCAGTCAGTTCACACCAATATTAAAATATGCGAATAAATTCGAAAAGGAAAAAAAAATCCATGATAGAAACTCAAAACAAATTCCCCTTTATATCATTAAGTTGAAAATTAAAAATGCTTTCGTATCTTTGCAAATCATCAACATTAGCAGAATTAGGTAATGTTATTGAATGTTTACAAAATAGATTCTTTTTTAAACATCCAAACACATTTTAACAATGACTCAAATGAGTAAAGTTAAACTAAATTAACTAAATTATCTGTGAGGAGTAGATCAATTGATTCAGTGGTGGAGTTCAATCTTGCCTAGTCACAAGTTGGTCATAAGTTTAGAAATTTTAGGATGGAAGCCATTAAACTCCATAAAAAAAACATTCAGGTCGATTCATTATGGTTGGATCATTCTCTTCCAACCCAAAAAGGGAAAAAAATTACACTAAATCGGTCTTCTCACCGACCACAAACATTCATGTTAAGCAATCTCAGTGTAATAGAACACTACTCTTACTCTTTTCTAGCCTTACGACTCTATTTTTTTTTTTAACAAGATCAACTATTGAGATTTCTATTCCAAAAGAAAAAAAGAGCAAGCTCCCAATACATAAGATTTTTTGGAGATTAGCTTGCTAATATAGGAAGAAGAGGGATCCCAGTCCCAATTTCCCCAAGCCTTACATCCAAAATTGCCCGAATTTCCTACTACATTATGCTTATAAAGCCTTACAAACTGTTGAGAAAATATTTACATTTACAAAACATATGAAAAATTAAGTTCAATGCTGAGAACGCTAAAGAAGAATCACATCTGAGATCATCTAGAACTGATTGACTGAAGTTTCTTGCTGAGACCTGATCCTACTGACTTGGTAGTTAAAGTTCTTGTTAGTTTGGTTAATGATGAGTCCCTTGAGATAGTTGAAAGATTCCTCCATGTGTTGGCACTTGTCCTTGAGTGCAGCTATTTCAGAGTTCTAATCATTGAGATTCTTTTTCAGGAGAGCATTCTCAAACTTAGATTGATGCCTTATGTCCTTAACTGTCTCACGAAGTTGATCTATCATATATTTGTTTTCCTTGCAATCAACACATTTGTCATTTTGGGAGGATCTGTCTAATGGATTCATTTCCATAGTTGTGCAAAGAGCTACCTAAACTCTTCTCTGGTGACTGTAGATTAAATAAGACGACTGCGACAGGGAGTAGAAAGAGAGAACATGGTAGAGGAGTCCCAACTTGAAGAAGGAAGATGAAAGAAGATAGGGAGGAATATGGAGCTGCACGTAGGAAGATGGAGTTGCATGCGGGAAGATGGAGCTGCGTGCAGGAATATGGAGCTTCACGCAGGAAGATGGAGCTGTGCGTAGGAAGAAATAGGTAGAGCACAACAGGATGAAAAAGATATTGATGATCACGATGGGAGAAGGGAAACAAGAGAGTTGGCCTATAGAAAATGAGAAGAAAGGAAAACAAAAAGGCGCAAAATGACAGAAGTGAGGAAGGAAATGCAGAGGAAGGGGAGAGAATGGGTCTGATGGGGGAGATCAACCCACGACAAGAGGTGGGGGAGGGAGTGATAAGAAGGAAAATAAATAGAAGAAACAAGAGGAGGAAAAGAGGAGAGACAGAGGGGTCACGAGAATTCTATGGGAGCTCAATTGACTTGGTAATCAAGCAAGAGCAGGAAAGGATGACGAGGAGGATTTGAGGGAGATTTGGAATCAGAGGATAAGGATAATTTATGAAATTAGTCAAACTACAATCCATATGACAATGTGACATTGGCAGGATTAGTCCGAAGGGAATTTTAAGGAATTGGGATTTGAGAAATGTCATGTAAAATTCGAGATTCACCGGGAGGCCAAGCCACTGCCAAGTTGGATTGGGTGTCAGGAGATTTGTTATTCTCTCTCAAAATATGTTTGAAGGAGACTTTGCCCAAATGTACCATATTTTGTCTGGTTTTTCTTATGGTTTGACACACTGCCATGATTGTTGGGTTGCTTCTTTCCACCATCGCTTGAATAATTATAACCGAGTCACCCAATATGGCTGAATTATGAATTTTCCTTTTTTTGAAGATCATTGTGCCCATCAAAAAAACACAAGCCTCTTCCTTGTTGTTTGTATTTTCCCCAAGACCCCATTCATAGGTAATTGGGTTATTTCCACCTGTTTCTATGAGGATGCCTCCAGCTCCTACTTTTCTTGGATTTGCTTTTGAAGTGTCATAAAAAACAAGGCAGGGTCTATTTAAATTTTTCATTCACAGCATGAATTCTTCATTTTTTAGCCTTATTTTGAAATTCTGTAGATTTGGCTTTAATTTGGGGATGCTTGGCTAATTAGGTCTACTTATTGCATAACTGATCCAAATTGTCTCCTCTTGTTGGATCTGATTAATGTCATTGGCTTCAATCCTTTTGAAGATAGGAATTCAGATGTCAAGCTCCAAGTCCTTGACAAAACATTACTAATGATTGGAGGTCGGTCATTGAAGGTTTGTTGATTTCTTGCTAACCAAAGCTACCAACATAGGAAGGAGTACCTTTTGATGGAATTCTCTTTTTTAGAGTAAGGGTATTCTGTTTTCCAAGCTGTAAAGAATTCATTAAAAGGCCGAGATAGATTCAGATCGACCTCCAGGGGACTTACTATTACATGCCAACATTATTTTGCGAAGGAGTAATCGAGAAAAAGGCGTTGAATGCTTTCTTTAGCCATTAAACACATTAGACATCTAGAAGGCCCTAAGAACCCCTTTTTTCTTAGATTGTCAGTAGTTATGACTTTACCTCTTAGAAGTGTCCAAAATAATATTTTAACCTTTGGCAAGCTTTTAATTTTCCACACTATTCTCCAAGGAGCCTAATCTTGTTTATCTTGATGTGCTTGAATGGTAAGATATCTTGATTTAACCAAATACTCTCCTCCATTAGCATCCCATCTAAATGAATCTTTGGAGTCATGGCTCATTGGAGCATCTCCCATAAGAAGGATTATTAATGATTTCCATTAAGTTTTGATATTTTGAGGAAGGTTGGGGATCTTCCGATCAGCCAAATTACCATTTTTCCAAAGAGAGATATCTTCTAGTGTGATAATTCCCTTTGTGCTCATCCATCTTCTTAAATTTTGGAGATTTAATTGAGTGGCTAGGGGAGGATTCCCCATTATTCTATCTTCCCATACTTTAGTGCCTTTACCATTCCCAGGGAGTTTAGATGAGTGCTTCTTGATGAGAGGGAGGGATTTTTTGAATAGATTCCAAACTTGAGAACATGGCTTGATCGGGGAGCCTTCATCTTGAAGGAGAGATCAAACATGATTCATATATTTTTATTCCAAGACTCTCTTCCACCAACAATACTTCTCTATGGTAAACCTCCATGCTATTTGTGCCCCTAGAGCCAAGTTCAAATGAGCAGGGAGTCTTATGGACAAGCCTCCTTTTTCATAAGGCAAGGTTACGTGATCCCATTTTACTAAAATGAACTTTTTTTATTCATATTTCCCTCCCCAGAGAAATCCCCTTATTATTAACTCAATTTTCTTATGAATGCTTGCAGGAGATAAAATATCAATGAATTGATATATTGGGAGAGTTGTGAGCATAGATTTGATTAGGACCACTCTGCTTGCTTAATTGAGCCAATTCATCCCCCAATTTTTTATTTATTATTTTATTTTCTCAATATGGTTATTCCAAAATTCTGTCTTCAGGTTTTCTTTAGATATTGGAAGGTTGAGATAGAGGAAATGAATCCATATTGCTTGGAAGGGGATATCCAAAATCTGAGATATTCTTTGAAGAGTGTGGGGAGGGGCATTCCATCCATATATTCTACATTTTTTGTTGTTTAGGAGTCCTCCTGAAACTTCCATGAAATTATTGAGCACTTTTTTTTATCCTTCTAGATACTATGTGTTAGGCCCCTATACTACTAGTGTAAACCCTTATTGTTATTAGTACAACCCACTTATTATATTGATGTACCCACATAGTGCTCATATTGTTACTATTGTGCCTCATAGAAGCCCACTATTGTTATTATTTTTCCCTTACATTATTATTGTTATGTCGGCTCTGATTATGTTATGACCCCTTAGACTCCTATATATAGAA
>APFE030525481.1:103119-121184 GCA_000404065.3 Pinus taeda
GGGAACGTTGGACACCTAATCCTCTAAGGGTTGGTGTGGAAGCTGAACAGCCAAAAGGAGTCCAAGAGACCACTTGGAATATGAATCCAAGGGTCACACCATGTACTATAAATGTATATCATTTGTTAATAATAAATGTACTCTCCTATTTAACTTTCCTATGTTGTTGGTGCCATGTGTGTGTTTAATAGAATCTCATTCTCATCTACTTCTTTAGTGAGTTCTAGGTTTATTTCTTCACTTATTTTATTAGATATATGCTAGATGAAGGTCTCATATTTTGAATTTGTTGAGTCTACTGTTAGGAGCTTTTTGAAATGGCTGTGGGCTTCCTTTTTCAAATCTTCTTATCCTCTGATTTATTTGCCTTCATCAACCTTTATGTTGTCTATCTGAATAATTATTCTCCACAACTTTGTTGAGTTGTGAAATAAGGTTGTGTTTTTATCTCCTACCTTTAGCTGGGGTTGCGAGATTTTAATCTCCATTCCTCTTCCTCTACTCTGTTTTCTCTATATATTTCCCAGCAAATTTTATTTTCCTGGAGATGACTTTATTTTATTTCTTCTTGTTGTTCTTTTGTTTCTTGGAATATCTCCATTTTTTAATTAACTCTACCTTCCTGGTCCAAATTTTCATTTCCTTCCTCAAAATTTTTAGTTTGGTTTCCCAAACAAAATTTGGAGAACCTATGATCTTTTGAGACCAGACCTTCGTTGTTATTTCTTTAACTTCCTCACTGTTGTTCCACGACTATTAATATTGAAATGGAGTTGGACATAAATTCCCCAGAGTCCCTAGAGAGATAACCATTGGCTCGTGGTCAGAGGCTGAGGTATGGATTATTCTTGAAATGATTGAGCTGAAGTTGTTTGATATTTTTCCTTGAACTAGGATGCGATATAACCTTTCTTTGATGTTTCTTTTACCAATTATTTTATTGCTCCATGTAGATTTTCCATTATTGGGAGGAATATTCAAAAGGTTATAGGATTCCATAATGTCATCAATGGCATCCCTTGATGGATCAGCGTGATAAGAACCTCAAAACTTCTCATCGTCATTCAAAACTAAGATGAAGTCTCCTCCAACTATGATGTTGTTGTTTTAAACCCGGGGAAGAAATCTTTTTAGAGAGTTCCAATAGACTTGTTTCTCTCTATAATGATTGGGTGTATAGATATTTATTATGAAATATTGCTCTTCAGTCATTTTATTTCTTAGATCGGTTTTAATCCAGTGGTGTTCTTTTAGATGATGAAATAATTCCCATTTTCCTTTCCTCCAAAGAGTGCAGATTCCTCCCGAGGCCCCTAATGCTTAGAGAATTGAGCCTTCATAGGTCCTTATTTTTTGGATCATTTTCCCTGAGTCTTGTTCATTTATTTTGGCCTCCTGAACCATGAGGATGTTTGGATTCTCCATTGCTATTAGATCTTTGATTTCATTGAATTTCAGTGGGCTTCCCATTCCTCGACAGTTCCAAGAGACCAGATTCACTATTTATTTTGATTGCGGGGCAGAGGGGCCTTTCCCTTTGGAAGGATGAGGGGTTTTCTCCTTATTTCCTGTGTTCTTTTCTAGAAATGAATCCATAGGCTATTGAGTACCCATAGACGTCACCTTTGCAACAACTTCATCTCTTAGATCTTTATTTGACTTTGTTACTGGTTTTTCTTTATGGTCAAGGAAAGATAGTGAATCTTTAAACTGGTTCCTTTTAATGATTCGATCAAAAGAGGGAGGGGCGATAAGGGGGAGGATGGGGGAGGAGGGGATGGGAAAGGGAGGGAAGGGGAGGAGAGGGGAGGAGGATGGAGGAGAGAAGGGAATGACTGGTTATTCAAGAGGACTGAAGGGATTAGAGACCAAAAGGTTGGAGGAAGGAACGGGAGGATTGAGAGGGGGTAAAGGAGAAGAGGGGGATGGAAGAGGAGCTGATAGAATAGGAGCTAAATGAGAGGGAATTTGAGGAAATTAAGAGGGCTAAGAGGGAAGTTTAATTATTGTCTTTTTCTTTTTTACTTGTTCCCATTTTGGATCCTAAGCTTCTACTTCTTCATTTTCTTGTTTTTTCGGACATCTATTAGCAAAATGACCATATTCATGACATACCTTACACTTGAATGGGATTTGTTCATAGTCCAAATGCTGAATGTGCATCCAAATATTGAATTTGATATTTACTACTTCCAGAAGGCCTTTTCCTAGGTATACTTCGACACATATTCTTGCACACACATGCATATTCTCCTTTGGCTCGCTTCTGTCGATGTATTTTCCCACTGTATTTCCTATTGTTTTGAGTAATCCATCTCCCCAACAATGGAGGGGGATGTGGGCGAGTCGCACCCAGACTTGCACAACATTTGGCACGTCCAACTCTGGATCGAAATCCAGAGTCCACCTGTTTAAATAGAGGCCCCTAGTATCCATGAAATATGGTCCATTCCTAAATATCAAGTCTCTGTCTTATTTTGTTTCAAAGTGGAATGTATAGTATCCTCTTACACAAAACCTGATCGATATTTTAACGTTGATTATGGAGGACCAATTCTGTTTTACCCACTTCTAAATAGAGCGGGGAGAAGGACATAGTCTTGTGAACTGACCAACCAAACCACACTCAGAGAGAGAAAGTGCAGCGTGACAAAGAAGAGAGGGAGGAAGAATGATTTCAGGAATGTCTTCTATTTTTTTAACAAAATTTGATACCGAAGGTGTGAATCTAGGAGGGCCAATGGAATATAACAAGGAAGCAAAGGTTGCATCATTTTCATCAGGATGCTGAGTCATTTGAGAAGAGACTGCGGGGGAGTCACTATCCGAAGGAGGATCTCGATGGACTATCGAAGCGAAAGGGCATAGAGGTCGAGGCCGCTTGAAGTAGGGGAACGTGGGGGCCAGAAGGGTGCGTGTGCATCAGTTAAAAATCGCAGATCGGGAGTCAAGCACTATGAAAAAAACTGATGAATTTTTTTATATGATAGAAGATACAACATAAAAGAAACTATACAGTATTGTCTAATTATGCTAAATATAAATCAATACAAGATGAATATTTATTAGAAAATTGATGACCTAGCTATGGTGGGCTCTACTTTACTTTTCTGCCTGAAGACTGTTGAGCTCCAAGATAATATCAAGGTCGTGTTTCCATTCAGAAGTAAACCCCAACACAATCTTGTAGCTGTGTTGGCCCATTTCTAAGCTTGACATTTATTTCGGAACAATTTCTCTGCAAACTATTGCTAGATGAATTAAGAAATGAAGCCACATCTTCCTTCCCCATACGTAACTTCATTCCCAATACACTGCTTGCAAGGAACAATTCTCTAGGGACATCCCATGTGGTCTTCAATGCATCGATAGTTTCTTTGAGACTTTTCCTTCGTGTAAAACGTTAAGATAAATGCATATACATTATGGAAAACCATACAGACTGATGAATAATTTACAACAATCAGATAGGTATAGGAGCCATTCTATTCCCTCCAAGGAAGTTTCCTCCAGAGAAATCCCAATTCCAGGGTAAGACCAAAAGGTAAGATAACCATATAAATAAAAGGAAAATGAGGTCAAAAAGAATATAATACCTATTGGAAGAGATGAAACCTACTGCTAGTTAGAGTCTCTCTCATTTTCTCCTTGCTACCATAGAAACGAAGACCCTCAAATAGAAAAAAGGACAAATTAAGTAATTATTTAACACAGACATGTAAATTGATTAGAATTACGAATAGTAACCACGAGAGGAACACTCACCTGTTGATTCAACTGAGCTGAGTGGCACGACAATTGTGGTAAGGAAATATTTTGAGGGAAATCTGCAAGAAACCTTTAACGAAAATTAGGTGATAACCCTAAGAAAGTAAGGGTTTGTAGAAAATGTTCCTAGCAACCTTAAGGAAAATGCAAGAGAAACCCTTACCTCTTTTACATGTCGACACCCTGGGGCTTACCTGAAGTCGTTCCCATGCAGAAGAAGAGTCGAGCCAGTGTTCTGGTGCTATTTTCGAAATGAAAACCATAAGGGTGCCAGAGCAAAGTTGGGGTGACATTATATAATTACATTGTACATGAAAAATCCTCTTTCGAGGTGAATGTGCGGCATTAGAACATATACTTCGAGAAAGAAACCCTCTTAATTAATTGTTGGCTTAGAAACTAGACCCTCTCAGAAACCCTCCTTAATACTCATTGTCAAGTTCATTGTCCTAGTCAGCAAGTAAAGTCCTGGAGTATGAAGAATCAAATTTTATGAGAGGGTTGTAGTTAATAAGAACTTGTTTTCTCACAAACCCTCCAAGAAAATAAGAAGGGTTGAGCATATAAAGGATACTTCTGTTACCGTTCTAATCTTCGTAGGGCCTGCAAAACAAAGAAGAGGAAAGAGGAAATTGTTAGCAACCAGACTGAGAGATAAACAAAAGGAAAACATAGTAAAAAATAATATAATACCTATGGGAAGAGATGAGACCTACCACCAGTTAGAGTGTATCTCATTTTCTCTTTGCCACCATGGAAATGAAGACCCTGAAACGAAAAAAAAGAACCAATATAACATGCCAACCCTCACTTGTCGGTTGAATGGAGACGAGCGCCACTGAAGCTGTGGTAGGGGAATGTAGTTAATAATATTAAACAGAGCTTACCAAAGGCAATGTGCAAATACTTTTGAGAAGTTTGAGTGGCAAAGCTCTCCCAATAGGCTCACCGTGCAAATGACTTGCAAACCAATGGAAAAACTGACTAGTTTCTCATTAACGCTAGAATAGCAGCTGAATCGTGATGTCGGCTCTAATTAACGCCGATTTTACTTCTTATCTAATCGATGGTGATGTCACCTCCACATGTTAAATAAAATTACATTGAAAAAGGTTTAAAACTTGTATTACAACTGTGTCATGTCTTCCTTGCCCGCCGTTTTCTTCAGCGGATTCCCAGACGATCCATTAATTGATTAAGTCCACTGCATCTGTTATACAAATTATAGCCATAGACAAAGCTTCAGACGAAGCATATTCCCAACACATTTAATCATGTCCCTTGATTGAAAAAGTCAACAAACCTCCTTCCACCAAAAGTTAACATATATACGCCTATCGACAAATTAATAAAACAAGAGCCATGTGGTGGCATGTCACTGCTTATTTGTATATTTGAACTGTATGCATATATATTTTATAGTTTCTATTTATTTTTTAGTTTATTTGAGTGAAATGATATGTGATGAGTTGGAATTATTTATTTCAAATTAAGAAACTTCATTAAAAAATTAGATATTTAAAATTTCAATTATATTTTTATATTAAAATAAATTAATAATTTCAAAGAAATTTTTAACTATAATTAAGTTAGAAATGATGTTATCCACTCGCTCGGCCCTGCATCTTACGAGATCTACACCCCGTGGATCTGGATCCCTATGTCTTCACCCGCTCCTGCTTCCTTCAGTCACTGTGGAAGGGTCTGCCGAGGGCTCTACCTACTAACTACGGTCGGCCAGGGTTTGTTCGCCGAAGGCCCTAGTCTCTAGTTGCGGTCGACTAGGGTTTGATCTGGATCTCCATGGAGGAGCCAGATCCCCCTTAGGGACCTTCCTCCCCTTCTTCATCTTCCGCTGCTGAGGCCTTCAGATCCTTGCTGGCCTCCCTGTCCAAGAAGAAAGCCGTGGAAGCCGCCAAGTTCGTGAAAAGGATTGAAGACATCCCAGAGATCGCTCTTCCTCCTGAAGGTCCAATTCAAGTAGCTTTATCTCTGGCAGATCGCGCTCTGGTTGGCCAGTTTACAAGTCTTTATCCCTCCCCGAAATCAACAGAGAACTGGGTTTCCAGAAACTGGGCTTCGCTGATCAAGAACAAGGTAACATCTTACTTCCTCGGAAGAGGATATTTTCTATTTGAATTCTCAGAAAAAGAGGACAAGGATCTTATTTTCAGAAATGGCCCCTACTTCATGGGGCCTCAAGGGCTATATTTGAATAAATGGATGCCAAACTTTGATCTGGCGGTGGATGTGCCCTCTGCGATCCCGGTATGGGTAAGGCTCCCCAACCTCCCGGTTCATTGCTGGAACTGGGACTCTCTGAAACACATCGGAAACACTCTTGGAAAATTCATAGATAAGGCCAACAACAGGGATCAATATGACTGCGCCAGAATTTGTGTGTAGGTAGATCTGGAGGTCGGACTACCAGAAGCCATCAAAATAAGGGTAGGTCCTTGGACGCATGTTCAGAAGCTGGACTATGAACAACTGTCGTTCAAATGCTGGAAGTGTCAAGTCTACGGACACTTCGCTAGAGATTGCCCGTCCAAAGGGGTCGAAGAAAAAGGGAAGGATGAAGGATGGAATCAGGTAAAAAGACCCTAAACTTCCTTCAGGAAGACTGCAAATACTAATACCAGAGCCCCCCAAACGGGCCTTATTCAGTATCCACCCATGGAGAGCCAAGGGAACAAATTTGAGATCCTTGGATCTGAAATCATAATTACCCAGGAGACAGAAACTCCGAAAGAAGTCTCTTCGCCTAAATCTAAAAGTGAACCAGAGAGATCCAAAGGGAAGATGTCAGAGGAGGAGGAGGAAACCTAAGAGTCCGAGGAATCGAAGGAAGAAGGGGAAATAGGGGATTCATAGTCTACCCCCAGAAGATCTACAAGAGGCCGAATGTCAACAAAGGAAAAAAGGGATCAAGAAACATACAAAGACAAGCTCCAGGGCAGCTAGCCTATGCTAGAGAAACTTCTAGCAAAAACCCCGAAGACGAAGAGGATCCAAACCCAGAGCTCCAAAGGAGCTCACCACAACAAAAGTAAATAATGAAGATAGTCTCCTGGAATTGCAAGGGAATGGGCTCCAAAGCCAAGGAAGAAGCAATGAACAGTCTAATAAGGCTGGAAGCCTCGGACATCCTTCTCATCCAGGAGACCAAACTGGAGGATTTAGCCTTTCTCCAAGCAAGCATAAAGTTTTGGAAAAAAGACGGAGAGCATGCAACCTCTACCCGTGGAGCATCAGGAGGACTTGGGTCACTCTGGAATCCAAATAAGTTCTCCCTTATCTCTAAATCCCTGAATAGTCATTGGATTTTGTTAAAATTGCAGCACTTAGAATCTAAGGAAATTATTAGCCTGGTCAATGTATATGCTCCTAATAATGCAGGTGAAAAGAAAATATGCTGGGATTCCATAAAAAACTTGGCAGATCTGGAAGATTTTGAAAACATTATCATATCCGGAGACCTCAATATGACCCTCCTCTCGTCAGAAAAAAGAGGAGGCAATATTGTCAGAGATCCGGCAAGAGAATCCATAGAAGATCTCATGTAGGATTGGGATATGAGAGATATTAAGCCAACCACCGGCAAGTACACGTGGTCAAACAAGAGGGTTGGCCCGAGACACATAGCTGCAAGACTGGACCATTTTTTGGTGCAAAGTTCCTTCCTGCTTCTCGCATTAGAAGCTAGATCGCACATCTTACATAGTAGCATATCAGATCACAAGCCTATTAGCTTGGAACTGCTGACCACTAAGGATTTGGGGCCTATTCCATTCAGGTTCAGCTATCTTTGGATCAAAGAGGTAGACTTTATGGACAAGGTCAGAGACTGCTGGAAAGATCTAGTCAAGGGTTCTGCCTTCTTTGTGTGGGAGGAAAAACTTAGAAGAGTTAAAGCCATGCTAAAAAATTGGGCCAAGACCCTGCCCAACCCAGCTGCGGAAAGGAAAAAATCCCAGATAGAACTAGAAAGCCAGCATCTCTATCTTGAAACAGCTGAAATTTCAAAAGAGGATTTGGAGAAGGAGGTCAAGCTTCAACAAAATTTCCATAAGGCATGCTTGGCAGAAGAGGAGTACTGGAGGCTCAAGTCTACAAGTCTTTGGCTCAAATCTGGAGACAGGAATTCCTCTTTTTTCCACAAACAAGCTCAAGCTAGGATAGGATGGAACTCTATCATTGAAATAAAAGAAGAAAACAATGTTCTAAAGGACTTTGCAAGCATAAAAAAGGCAGCTTCAGATCATTTTGAGAAGCTGTACAGGGAAGAAATAGGAGCTGAACAAAATGACAACCTTCTAGACGTTGTCCCTAATCTCATGACCCCCAAAATGAATCAGGTCCTAGAAAGCAAAATCACACACAAGGAAACCAAGGAGGCCCTCTTCGCCATGGATCCGGATAAAGCCCCAGGACCGGACGGTTTCACACCGAGATTTTTACAAACTTGTTGGCAGATAATTGAGAAAGAATTCCTCAAAATGATTCAGAAATCCCAGGATTGTCAGAAGATTGGAGGCTGCACAAATTCGGCATTTCTCGCCCTCGTCCCTAAGGAAAAAGGGGCAAACTCCTTCAATAGATTTCACCCAATTTCATTATGTAACATTGGGTACAAAGTGATCACCAAAGTGATAGCAAACAGGTTGAAAAGATTCCTCCCTAAAATCAACGGACAATCAAGGGGGATTCATCAAAGGCAGGCAGCTGGTGGACAACTTCGTGCTAGTGCAAGAGGCAATTCATTCTAGCCAACACCGAAAGGAAAAAGGTATGGTTATCTAACTAGATCTAGCTAATGCCTTTGATCGTGTTAGACATAAGTCCTTGTTTGATGTAATGTATAAATTGGGATTCGGGCAAAGCCTCATAAAGTGGATAAAAGCTTGCATATCGGAGCCTTGGATTGCCCCTCTAGTGAATGGAAGGGCCGCTGATTTCTTCAAAGCTTCTAGAGGGATGAGGCAGGGGTGCCCTCTCTCACCTCTCCTTTTTGTCATTCAGGCTTCTGTTCTCAGTTTCTATTTGAATAAAAAGCAGTGAGAACAAGCCATTATTAGACTGTGCATTGCAAGAGGGGTGAAACGCATCAATCATGCCCTTTTTGATGATGATACTCTTCTACTGGGAGCTGCCACACCACAATCAACTATTAATTTCAAAGTAGTTCTAGACGACTTCTGTAAGATCTCAGGCAGTGTGTTAAACAAGGGTAAATTTCAAATATTCTGCTGGAACATCCCTGCTTCTACTGCAAACTCCATAGCTAGATGTCTTGGATTTGCAGCCTCCACTATTTGGTCCTCTTTCAAATATCTTTGGTTGCCAATATTTAACAAGAGGGCGTTAAGCAAAGACTGGTCTCCTCAGCTAGACAAATTCAAAGAAAAGATGTAAGCCTGGGGATCCTCTTGGCTCAACATTGCCGGAAAAGCTGTGCTCATTAAGGCAGTTCTCAGCAGTCTCCCGATCTTCAAATTCTCTGTCCTCCTGGCACCTGTGGGAATCATTAAAAAGATGGAGGAATTAATCAGGCATTTCTTCTCGAAAGGTGGCAAACAAAATGATAAGAGATTTTCCCTAATCAATTGGGAAACAGTCTCTAAACCAATTTTTGAAGGGGGATTGAATTTTAAAGATCTCAAGGTTCAAAATCTAGCTATGGGAGCCAAATTAGTTTGGAAAATTATTGCTCCTAATCCAAATTGGGCACAAATTGCATTGTGGAAGAAATATTTCAGAGGAACGAGGCTCAGGTGTTTGGATCAGCCAAAAAACACATTCAGAACTCACTTCAGCAACTTCATTAACAGAACTGCTCCGATGATAAAAAAACCACTCGCATTGGATCCCTGGAAATGGCAAGCGTATTCAGTTATGGAGTGATAGAATACTAGATCGCCCTCCTTTGGAAGAATTGGGATATTTCACAGCGTTAAAGACTTGGCTTGCTGCGGCAAACGTCCACACTCTGTGGGACATTTCGTTGTGGACAGAGAATTCCTGGGCGGGTTTGAAACAACTCTCTGTGCCCAGCATCTTGCAATCTGAATGGGTTGCGCTCAGATCTCTTTTACACGAGCTGGACCCTATCCACGCATGCAGGAAGGACATGAGAGGTTGGGGGAAAAAGTAGGCTATACAGTCAAGCAGGGATACTCTAAGTATCTAGAGTGCCCCCACGTGCCTCCTAATCTTGCCCCTTGGGTAGGCATATGGAATTTCCCCTCTATTCCCAAAATAGACCATTTCTGTTGGATCCTCTGTCACCAAAAAATTCTCATCGAGGATAGACTCCAAAAAAGAGGATTCAATGGACCTTCCAGATGCATTCTTTGCAAGGCAAACTCAAAAACTGCCCTTCATCTTATGATTGAATGCAATTTTACAATCTCTATTTGGCAGGAGTTGCTGGACTCTTGGAACTATGATCTCCTTCTTCCCACTTCTGTTCAAGATTTGTTCGCAGGTTGGATGGCCAGATAACCAGGCACTCAACCAAAAAACAAAACGATCATAACAACTTGGAGTGCATCGCCAAAATTCATCAGTTGGCAGGTTTGGTTGGAAAGGAACAGGAGGATATTCCGGAACAAAGTTCAGGATCATTGAATAGTAGCCAACTCAGTGAAATGCAAATTAAGTGAGTGGCTGGAAGGCATAGGTGACGACTCAAATCTTAGTCAGCAAGACAGAGAACTAGGTTTTGTCCTTAAGCTTAGCTTCCACAAGCTAAGAAGCTCCCCTCCAGCTCTCGAAGATTGGCAAATTAGGAAAAATGAGAAAGATTTTCAGGACTGGCTGTCTAATCAACCAATTCCCTCCCTATTCTTTGATGGGGCAGCAAAAGGGAACCCAGGGAAGGCCGGTGCTGGAGGACACATTATTATGCCAGACAACACATCTCCACATAATTTCGCCTGGGGTCTAGGCCATACATCTAGCATACAAGCCGAGGCGTTGGCCCTCTTTCAAGGTGTAATCTTCCACAAAGAACTGGGAATTCAGGAAGAAAATATCTTTGGAGACTCCCAAGTAATCATAAGAGTAGTGGCGACCAACTCCAACTCAGCAGATCTGCAGCTGGCAAGCTTAATTACAAGAATAAAAAAAATGTCAAAGTCTCTACACTTGACTTATTTTCATGTACTGAGAATGAACAATAAAGCAATAGACATTCAGGAAAACAAGGCAGTTCACTTAGAGGCTGGAACTATTCTAAAAAATAAGGAAATCCTGTGGGCACCTATCCCGTAAAAAGCCATGTTTTATTGCTTTCTTGTAAATCAGTTCGTTTGTATCTTTCATCTTGGACAATTAGCAACAAAGGTGCACTTTAACAATTGTAAAAAGAGGAAGCGGGTAAGAGCAAGAGCCACTTCCCATTTGGTAGAAAGGCGCGCTGAAAACTGCTCCTCCCTTTGTAACCGACTGAGTGGCCATTATCCAAGCAGATAATGAAATCCTATAACCGTTCTTGTAAAAAAAAAAAAGAAATGATGTTATCCACTTGGGGTAGCTCAATTAGAAATGGTTGTGGAAAGTACCCACCTAACTATAAGTCTTGAGTTCAAATCTTGTGCTATCCCCCCGATCGGGGTGAAAAGTTGGATATGATGAAGATGTAGTCCTACCAAGCTTACAAAAAATGAAGAAGTTAGAAATAATTTTATTTGAAAATTAATTTAAATAATGCACCAATCAAACTTATATAATTAGACTACTCAACATATTCAGATTATGTATATTTTTAAATGAGGATCAATGATTTTGGAATGAAAGCATAATTTGATTATTGTTGTTCTTCCTACCTAAGGATGACATTAGTTTCAATATTTGTCTTTATATGCCCTTTTTAATCACTTGTTTGTCTTTAATACATAAAAGACTTTTTCTCCATTTTCCTGCAGTAATTTATAAAAAAATTACATCATCAAATTAATTCTTCAAATATTTGTTAAAATTGAATTTGGTTGATCATGTTACCTAAATCCAATCATTTTTTTTGCATCATTAATAAGTGAGTTTAATCTTATTTAACTACCCCCATTTTTTTCTTTGGGGTGAAATGCAAGCGGATAATAGAAAGGAAAGTTGATCTCCAACCTTGATGCTTGTTGGGTTTTAGAGAAAGAGACAAAATGAGTGAAGTGAGAGTCGCAACACCTGAATTGGAATGGGACCGTGAGGGTGTTGATTTCAAAATGGCCACAAGCAACTTATCCAAGAGTGTATTGACCTAGTCGTAACAACCATAAATAATAAAACTTTTTAAATATCATGTACTATTTTTCTTGCTACTTAAACATAAATGGATTAGCTTTATCTTCCACCCATCAGCTTAAAAATAAAAAAGATTAATTTCACTGGATTATGATGAAAAGTGTGATGTGTAGGGCTTACGGATGCTCAACAATTCGATGCAACCTAATTATTAAAATGATTAAAGTCAATCCAAAACGAATTCATTAAATATAAATTAAATTTAAAAATTAGTTGTTAATTTAATGACTCTAAATATGCATTTTGTTTTGGTTAGATTGAAAGCTACATATGTTAATTATCTTTTATATGGTATTTTAATATAGTTAAATGTTGAATTCGTATATCAAAGTAATTTTGTATTGATTTTTTTCTCAATAATGAATTAATTACCAAAACAAGTCAATGAAGCAGAAGATTGAGATCCAAAATCGCATCTATTGCGGCTTATGTTTCCTTAGAAATATGTATCAATTCTTAAGCTGACTATCAATCACTTAGTTTCGATACTTTATTCGTAACTAGCAACACACAACATTCAACACACAACTCTTAATGTGAAACACTCATGGTTTGCATTAAGTATAGGTTTCAATGCAACACAATCAAACATGACATTCATATTTCATTGATGAAACATATAATAAAAAAATACCATTCCAATGCACAGCAGACAACAACTCTACCTCTATGTAATCAACCTTCAAAAAACCTATGCTCCGAACATATAAAAAATGCAACAAACACACCAACCATATGCAACATATGCTATTACATGGTCTCCAACGTACAACATATATCATTACACAGTCTTCAATACATAACATTCACCATGAAATGCACCAAACATAGGAGTTACCAACGCACAACCTTGCACAAAACACATTAGGTCATGACCATCATCAATGCACAAGAGTAATACAATGACCATGACGGTGTTTCCTTCAATAGTTCAATAAGATCAATGAAGAGGGACAAAGGGCAGAGGGACATAGAATAGGGAAGAGAACAAAATAAAGTTTTAATGGCAGGAGTTACATAACAGAAAGAAATAAACAAAAGTTGTGTTCTACCCCAAGCCCAGGAATAGGGCAGAGAACAAAACAAAGTTTTAATGATAGGATTTACATAGTAGAAAGCAATAAACGGAAGTTGTGTTCTAATTGAATCCTTACATCACATTGAATTGAATGTCACTTGTATAAAAATTATCAATAAGGGAGAGTTAACATTAAGGTTTTTGAAGAATAAGGAACTAAAGTTATTTGTATATGTATTGTGATTTAATCCAATTTGTTCATTAGCAAGTATGCAATAGTATTCATCAGAATATAGACACCGTCATATTTTCATATGAGTTGTCACTAGTAACTACATACTAATTCTTTATTCTTTCGTTGAGCCATGGCATTGTTGTTTATGAAACCTACGCAGTAAGTAGATAAATTAATATAATTTATTGTTTTCTACTCTACAATGTGTATTCCTTATCCTTGTCCTCATGAGCTACAATCCATAACTAGTCATAAACTAACATTATCTTTGCTCACCATTGGGTTTTCTTTGCTTGACCATAGTGGGTTTTCGAATCAAGGGAGAAAATGTATATGCTTGTCTTTTAGGTTGAAGAAGACAGGTAATTCTCAAGTATTCGGTCGAAGTAGTCAGTGATCCAGGAGGATCTCGAGACACCAAGGGGATGGATAAAGGCTCGAAATTCAAAATGGCAGAAAGGAGAATTTGATGGCATCAGTTGAGAGGGCTCGTCTTCCTGATCGCGGTGGTGTGAATGGTTTGTCAATTTGAGCTCGTATGCAAAAGATAGAGCTCTTCAAAGATTGGTATGGCAGAGGAAAAATGGAGCCCACAATGCGCCACATGGTATCCCAATCAGCATGTGAGACCCACATAGTAGCCCATCAAACACTGACACATGGCAGCCCATCATTAGCCTCCTAAACCTACACAAAAAAACATAAATATTTTAGTTACAGCTATAGTTATCCAATTAACTATATAAATAACAATATAAAACCAAATCAAAAAATATAATAACCAAAATATATAAAACTTATATGGTATATCCCAACCATATATTCAAACCAACGCATATACAATGCACATAAACCAAACTATATATTATAGTTTGTAAACCTTATCTCAAAGTTATATACCATATGAAGTCCAACATATAACGTATGGGAAATATGTTATGGTAAAGGTTTGCAACCAACGTAACAACACAAACCATATATAGCATATAATCAAAACCAATATGGTTATATAACAGATGGTGGAAGGTTATATGGATATAACCAACGTATGATGATTATGGTATATGAGGAAAACACTTTACCATAAAGTTTAAAAACCAACGCATGTTATATATGGTCAACGCATGGAGATACGACATGGCTTGGGGCAAGCAACGTGGTGGTCCCGCCGCCCACATATATCATGTACAACACCCAAATTAAGTGTGGATTCCGTAGGTTGGAGATTTGGATGGGTGCGGTCCCGTGCCCACCCCAACCATAAGTTTAAAAAATAATATATGTGTTATAAATACGGTTGGGTTTTATGCATATGATATTTATGTATATTAGTTATGACATTGTAAAAAGGATATTTCTGGAGGGGCAGGGTTTGAACTCCTAATTTCCTCCGCACTATTTTATTGTTTTTATAGATTCATCCAAGTCATTTTTTTTGGTAATTTCACCAGGAATATTATATAAATTCAGTTTTTATTCACGGCAGGGGAAGGAGAAGCACTGCATAAATTTTGAGACAAGATTTGGTATGCAAATCGAGGCAATTTAATAATTTTTTAATGCAGGAATCATGAATTTTGCAGGTGGGCAAAATTTTCAACTTCTCAGAATTTGACAAATTTTATATGGTTTTTACACCTCTCGTCGCCACAAACACAATGGTACTGTTCATTTCTTCATCAGAGGTCTGCATCTTCCATTCATTTCTAGAATGCACGCGGAACCATGATTTCAGCGAAAGCAGGGCGCAGAACCATAAGCCATGAAATTTTCCCATGGAGGTAAAGTTTAACTTTGTCATAATATGGTCAAGTTTATACTTTTTCATGGTTTTCCGCACGAATCTTAATGGTGAAATCAGATTTGACATCTGAGCAACGGATTTTCAGCTCATCCTTGAAACAGAATCTTGGAGGAATCCTAATGGAATCTAAAAGATTCCTTGAGCTCCGAATTTTCAAATTCTTAGAATTCGGATTTTTTCAGCACTACTCGATGCCACAAATTTGATGGTGTATTCAGATTTGTCTTTCTATCATTTCTTCTTTCATTTACTTTTCTAAGTGATAGTGCAGATGTCCATCTTCATGTGCGAACATTCTTCTTCTTGCGATCGATGTTGTGAGATCGATGTTTTAGCAAGCTTCAGCACTTTGACAGCCTTTTCTTCAGATGACCCTTGGTGGTGAAGCATATGATGTGTTCATGTACTTCTTCTTTCTGCATTATGTTGTACAGATCCATGATTGATGATTGATGTAGGATCTCATTTATTACATGTTGTCATGATTCCTTGCTTCATGTTATGGAGAATCTTTCATATGATGTACTTTCTATCATAACTCTTTATGTTATGTTTTGAGATCCCTTGTTGTATGTTGTTGGGATACTCTTGTTGTCGTCATGCATGTGTTTTGATTTGACATCCCTTTTGTGCCATGTTGGCGGGATGCGCACCATGCTTGTTTTTGTGTCATACTAATAGGAGTCTTTGATTGAGAGTTCTAGCTATGGAACATCTCTTAGATCCACTCCTGCGTGAGGGCATTCTTCCTTGTATGATCGAGACATCATCTCTGTGTACATCATCTTTATTGACAACACATAATGCAGTGGCCTACACCATCTTAACACCGGGACCTAGAGACGTAGTCCCTCCTGGACGAACTTCGTTATCAACGACTTTTGTTTTCATGTGCTGATGATTGCTATGTTCCTCTTCCTTGCAGTCTGCAACTGTATTTGTTAATGTTCTTTTAAAAAACAATTTTAACACATCATGAAAGTAAAAGGTCTTGGAAAGGTCCTTCTTCACACCCGAACCTGGATCAGTCAGGCAACAAGTGAAGGCAGGTTTAAGGTCTAGATTCTTCCCACAACATGCATACTACCGCTCCCAAGAACCATAACCCGATACTCCAAAAGACACAATTCCTTTCAATAAATGAGGGGAAAAAATACAAGTCTATACAAAAGTGCACAATATTTTGTTTAATGTTTGCATCTTGGTATAAAATATTTATATATTGATGAGAGATTGAATGGTGATCTGAGGGCCTTAGAGAAGCCATATCACTTTTAAAATACTAAATTTGTTTCTATCTTTTACGTGATCTGAAAGCATCAAGATCAATGTATGTGTTGGGTCTGGTTTTTGCACACAAGTTCAGTATTAGATATATATTTATATTCTACCTTCATCAAATCTCTATGAGGGTTTCCATGCATTCCACCATCGAATTGTTGCATGACATGTTTCGATTATAAGCCATTTATTATTCCCATTAGAGCAGGTAAGGAGTTGGAGTTATCTCCCTTCACGCGATGTCAAAGATCTCAGGCCTGATCTTAGATTAAGGGTCAATGCAACTATACGAGCTACATCTCATTGACTAGTCTACACAGGTCAGGATTTGGGCTTGTATCTGCTGCACCGACATTATGTCGGTTGCCCTGATGATCAACTACCAATGGGACCCACTGCACGAGGTCAAGGTCAGGACATGTTCCCTCATAATGATTCTATCTGTGCCCAAATTCCTTGAAAACCCAACTACGATGGATCTCACTAGCAAGTGCCCAACCGTCGAATACATAAATTGATATTCATTTTATCAAATTAGTTTTTTGTAATTTAGAATAATATTAAGCTACAATTTTTGGTATCTCTACACATAAAACTAACACAATTAGCGTACCCTTGGTCAAACTTGAACAATGTAACGAGATTTATAAATGAACTAGAAATTGTTCTAGAAAGCCCAACTGTTATTATAGACAGAATATGTCATGTCTTGAGTTATAGTCATGATAATGAATTTAGATCCCTCCAAGCCAAGATCTGCTCCCTCATCTTTATCCAGGCATTTAAACATATTATATATATGTAGTCCAGGCTATGAAATCCTATGGATTGTGTTTCAGTCCAGAAATTTTGCAGTGAAATAAGACGAAATACAAGCTTCAACTCAAAGATAATATAAAACATTATTAAAGTACCTTTAGAATAACTTAGAAAATGTAATTTAGAATAATGTTTTTCAAAAATAAATAGTTTTTATTATTTTTTTTCCTTACACTCTAATTAATTAATTGTTGTACCATAGTGAAATGTTGATTGGTGAATGATTTTTTGTTTCTACTTACACTCTAACTAATTAATTGTTATACCGTAGTGAAATGTTGATTGGTGAACAAGATAGGAAAAGTACATGAACTAGTATAACACATGTAGGGTGACGTCCACCCAAGAAACCTGTAGCTGGGGATGTGGCGGCGGGCTGACGTCACCCTAAAATTTTTAGTAAAACTATAATGCTAACTATATAAATAAAAAACATTTCACCAGTATGGACAAAATAATAGAGCTCGACCAATCATAGATGTCATTGTGCAGCAGTGACATAATAATCTATTATTATTAATAATTTATTTTTATATTACAATATTTCAATCAAAAGTTAAATCACTTCAATTCAGTGTAAATATATCATCACAACTTTCATACGTTTTCCCCACCCAATCTTTAACTAGGAGATAATGCAATGGAATGGTTACAGTTGGATTACTCGTTGGACAAGTTTTACATTTACCAATGTGCAATGCATTTTAGTTATATACATGAAATAAAATAGTGTAGTTTTATGAATTAAATGAGTGATAAATGAATATAAAGGCATTTATTTAATGATACATCTCACATTGGCAAGATTATAAAAAAACATAAAATTAATAAAATTATAA
>APFE030525481.1:136961-158986 GCA_000404065.3 Pinus taeda
TATTAGATTTTAGATTTTCCCGACATTCATAATAGTACTATTAATTAACATATTAAACAATTTTATAATGAGAAAATCATAAACAAATTAACTTTACCTGGTAAATCAACCATAAGGGTTAGTAATTCACTTCGTGTACCGTAAAAATTTAGATATATTTTTAGTAAATAAATTAATAAATGAATAATTTGCAGCTCTTCGCTTACCTTATATTGATTGATATCTTTATAATATTATTATTAATCTTGACCATAAAAGTAGACTATTAAGTAATTCGTTTTGTTTTGTTGTTTTTGTTTTTTTTTTTGTGTTTTTGTTTTTTTTTTTTTGTTTTTTTTTTTATTATAGGATAACCTTTACAATTAATATATTATGATGGCTATTTCACCTATCGTACTTTTTTTAATAAATAGGATATATATATATTAAACTTAGTAACTATAAAATAAGAATAATTATAGAAATAAAAAAATGTTACATTTATTAATTTAGTCTTGACCTGGACCTTGAAGTCCAAATTAGCTGTTAGGTAGCCGTTAGAGTCTCTGCTCAGTCTATTTAACATGCTAGGCCAGATTTGTGTCTTCAACTCGTCCTGACGATGAACCACACTAGTTGGTTCGAAACGCGTCGACAAAGATCTGTCCTATGTGATTTACGCCGAAGCTCTTCTTATAAATATGATGGATCATAGAAGCCTCAATTCTACAATATGGGATTTGATGAATGTGTATAGATTACATGCCATTAAACAAAAGTATGCTCAAGATTAGGTACCACTACCCATAATATATTATTTGTTAGATTAGTTGTAATAAGATAAATACTTCATCAAGCTGGAATTAAAGTCTAGATATCACCAGGTTCAATTCAGAGAAAAAGATACTTGGAAGACCACCTTCAAAATCACGCAAGGTTTTTATTAGTGGTTAAATATGAGAGTAAAATTTCATAGAAAAGGGGATTATTATTTTAATTATTGGTAAATTTCTTAGGAAAAATGGTTTCTTAAGTTATTTTAATGAAAATAATTTCAGAGAAATGATATTTGGGTTTTTTTGTAAAATATTGGTAAAATTAATGAAAATAAATTAGGAAAAGTGGTTCCATAGGATATTTTCATGGCATAATGATATAAAGTGGGTTTTCAAATGAAACCCCATACTATAATGTTGTATTTATGTAATCCTAGAAATTTGGGTTAGGTGCGTCATTTTGTATGATAACAATAACGCAAAGAAAAATATTTAGTTTTAGGAATAAATTATTATTATCTTACTTTGGCTAGTTTTAGGCCCCCCAAGCCCCCTTTATTTACATTCTCATGGAATTATTGGTTTCCCAACTTTTTCATCAATATTCCTCTGTAGCCATGTGATTCACATTTTTATTAGTATTTAATGTACATTTACATATTAGATTGTTTGACCCTCAACCATTCATAATATGTACATATACACATTGCTAATCTAGGGATCAAAACTAGGGGTTTTACACCTTGACTTTGTGTTTTCATGCTTACAAACCTCAAAATTAGATTTTCAAATTTGATTTTAGTTTGTAATCTTAAAAAACCTAGAAGGAGCTTGTTCTAAAGATTTAATACTCATTCTGGTTGGCATTGAATTTTGTGCACGAACGAAATTTTAAGAGGAAGTCAAGTTCCAATTTAGAATGATGACTTGTTCTAACTGAATTTAGTTTTCTCATCTAACATCTCTATTGTATATGATTTAAAGGCAATGATTGAAAATAACAAGATCCATCAACAAAAATGAAAATATACCATTCATGTTTAGAGCACTTAATACCCAATGCTTGGCAAGAGTATCACTTTTTTTCAAAACTTAGTTATGAGCCAACCAATGATGCAAAAATTCTTCGATGAGCCTAGACAAAGACGTATAAAATTTCAAAAAAATTAAGGCTATTCATATCCAAGAGGGACAAGAGTAGATTCTATTATAAATGTAATGCAATGATTGCATGAACAACAAATTTGCGATGCAAACTAATTTGACAACAGAACTACTAGAAACTATCATGATTTCTTTATGAAGCTTAGTACATCATGACACATGTATTTGTCAATAATTAATCATGTCAATAACAATAAATCCTTGATTAAAATCTAAAGAGTATCGATCAAAGAAAAAAGAGGAAACTAAAAAGGTTTGAATTCAAAATTAGAAGGGGGGAGGGCTTATGTGGACTTAGGATTTGTTGAGGCCTCAACACATAATTGAGGATAACTATCATCAAGCATGAGTTCCAACTCAATATTTGTAATGAGGCTCACAACCATGGAAATAAAGTAAAAGTGGTAGCATTTAAGTAATGGCCACTAAAATAATGCTAGTAGAGAAAATGGGCTCATTCACCCAGCATGAATAACTCCCGTTGGAATAATTCTACCAAAGAAAATGGCTTCAATCACCCAGAATGACTTATTTTTCTAACATTATTTCAAGTGGCATGTAAGTGTGGTTTTTAACTGGCGATTTCCTCTAATAGTGTGATCATTAATATCATTTCAAATATTGTTGAATTGACATGCTCATGCTCAAAGATACATATTCTCACACATGAATATTTAGTATACAACTATGATAGAGCCTCTCGATTCTTAACTTTGAATTAATTAATTTTGCACTTGTTTGTCCACTAAGAATACCTCCTATGATTCACTTTTAAAGAACTATGCACATGAACTCCAATTCTATCAAGTTTTGTAAGTATGTCTACACATTGTGACAATACACATGAGGCTTGTGGCTATGGTTTATCCTAGTTACTTTAATATAAATCTTAGGGAGGATTATAGTCTAAATTCAGATGTATAAGTCAAAGTCATATTTTTTTATTTCTTTAACTTGATCGATATTTAACTGATGGGTTCAAATCTAACCAAATTTGAATTCAAACAGACACCTTATAACAAGGTAATAGGAATAGAGTGAAGGTTGAGAAGGAGAGGTCCCAAAATTGGCCCTCATTGCATATAATGATTCTTCTTAATGGAATCCTTATTCTCTCTCTCTCTCTCTCTCTCTCTCTCTCTCTCTCTCTCTCTATCTCTCTCTCTATTTTATTGTGATGTATTCAATTCTTGAATTTTTATTAATGTTCTTATGATTAGTTTCATGGAAAATCTAATATATGCATTATCTCCTCTCTCGACAGTCAAGTCGTCTGGATCTTAGCATCCAAGATCTAGATCATTGTATCAGAGCAGATTAACACTCCATGGGAACCAAGGTTTGAAGCATATTTTAGTTTCAAATTTTTGCAACGATCTCCAACCTCCTTTTGGCACCTTTAGAATCCATTTGTTGGGTGATACACTATAAGTATCATAGTTGGTTCACAAGCAGTGTTATGTTTTCTATACTTAGATCTTCATTGACAACTACAAGATCATCCTTAAGTGGATTCACAACATCCATTGGTCTACAACACAGAGGCTCCATGATCTCTACAATAACCCATGTTGATTTACAAACCCTTGGTATCCTTTGTGGCCCTCTGCATTTGTTGTTTTCACATTCATAATTATTACAAATTTAGACAACCATGCCATAACTTAAAAAAATATATATGCATCATCTAGAAGCTTGGGTGACCTTATTTCAACCATTTATTAGCATGACTACAATGGTATGACTACCATAGGAACAAAATAATGGATGGAACACAAGGCGGTAATCTTCAACAAACTTCGTGTAGGTGCCATGACCTCTACATACCATTTCAAAGGGTGCATCATAACTTGTTTTAAAGGATATTTCGTTAACTCAAATTATTGTTTTCCAAAATTTGGTTTAGTTTACTTGTTTGAGTGATATGATCGATTGAAATCACACATCTATAATGTTGCAAGACCACGTGACATTTTTTTTTCATTGTGACATGTTTATTAAATTTATTATTGGTTTAGTGGTTCATTGTGATAGAATGTGTAAATAGTAATAAAAAAGTCTGAACAATTTATGAAATTTATTGGGAGTATTGGAAAAACCAGTAGTTGAAACGTGAAGAAAATAAATTTTTCCTTTGTTATGTTTTTCTTTCATGTAGAGATGTCATTTTTCTCCTTGTTATGAATTAACATCTAGACACATATTGTTGGGGTGGTTAGAGATGCATTGACCTTCATGTTTCTAGTTGTCTGGCCACATAACATGTTTGTGGAAGTGTTTGGTTGATTGTTTCATTGGCATTTTGTAAATGAAATTGTCTTTTGTAATGTTAACAAGTGTAATTTTTTTAAAAGGTTGATGTTATTTTTGTTGCAATTACTTGATTTTATCATTGGCCCTTTTTCATTTCGTTTATCAAGATTATTCTCTTGTTGTGGAAATGTTTGTTTGGTGCGCAATGTTTTTTTTCTCAATATTTTAATCAAGAAGAAAAAGTGAAGTTCCTCTGTAGGCAATGTTAGGCAAAAATTTGGTATTCTTTGTTGATAGATGTAATGAAATAATCTTGTGGCCTTTGTGATTCATATATTTTTTTTATTTTCTTTGCAGTAGAGAAGGAAACTTTTCCTTTGTTCCCATGGAAGGTCGTTTCTTTCAGTATGGATTTGGCTATTTGGAAATTTCTCCCATTTGATATTATCGAGACTGTTTTTCATTGCATTTCTTTATCGGTCTTGATTAATTTAAGTTGGTTTGTATACAATGGTGTCTTCTTTTGAAAAAGCCACTTTTTTCTCGCTAGTTGCACTCGATGAGGTGACAAAGAGTTGGGATTTATTTCTTTCCCGGTTCATTTGCCCCATGCCTACTTTATCACATCCTAACTTAACAATAATGGTTGCTTGTGTACCATGCTTTTTCCTTCTCTTCATTCTCAATACAAAATTCAACGTACAATGGGATGTATGATTTTGTTCAGTGCGTCTGGAGGTTAATTACATACAAACAATTATTTCATTGTCAACCCTTTTACAAAGACGCTTAGAAATCTTGGGGTTTGTATGCTCGGGGAAGGGGGGTTATTCTCTTTGTTGGAAACATGCAGTCCATGAAAATATGAATGGATGAATGGGTCTTCATGAAACATGTTTCTAAAAACATGGATTCACATTATCTCATTTGCAGTAGTGTTGACATGGTTTGGAAGAGGACGAAGCTTCCATATGGTTGTATTATGCCACCAAAAGAGGCCATCTTCTTCAAAGGAAAGTTTTTTTGGATTTATCTAGACAAATATTATGAATATTACCCTATATATGGTTACACTATCTACTGGTTGGATGTGAAAAGAAACAACTAGGGGTATTGATTTGTTCCTATTGTTGACATACGATGTGTGTCATTAGGGTTATACAAGAATGAACTTGTTTGTATTGTTAATAATGGTTCTACCATTGTTTGGTCCCTTGAAGAGATAAACAACATTGAATTTGGTAAAGTGTTGAAAGAGCGAAGTTTAGAATATTTTGAAGATGATTGGGGGTACCGATGGTCACTAATCTAATCTATCTCCTTGGATATAAATAGTAAATATCTAAGCTACCTTGATTTGCGAATGGCTGAAGAAAAGGTCCTTTTGTTGGGTTTCACAAACATGGTGTTAAAGGCATATGATTTGGTGACTGGATTGTGAAAAACAACAATTGTTGGTGGAGTTTCCTTGATCGAAGCCTTAGGGTTCAGTCTGCAAGCAATTGAAGATTTCAATGACCTAATTTAAAATGGAAATGTTTTTTCGCTTATTCTGAATGCAGATTCTACTGGTGACATACCTCCACTACTTGTGGATATATTGAATTAATCTTTGAAGCTTGAACATGTTTGTTTTTTCAATATTGCTTAATGTATATAAACATTTTCTCCAAATCATTGTAATCTGGATTTTGAAGTTATGTTGAGGACAAAGCTATGGTAAATTTGGATATGTTTGTTGCAATTTTTTTTAATATTATCAATCATTTGCAATTCGGCTCAAATTTATTTCACTTTTGCAATATGTGGAAATGGAAATGTTTTTCTTCTTATTTATAAGGAAGTATTTGGTTTTATACATGTCGATATACGATTCATTTGTGTGTTCTCTTTGGTTGTCTGTAGGTATTCATTATTCAAAGCATTCAAAGTATCTGCTGACAATGCTGAGCATGTCAATTTTTTTTTTTTTTATATTTCTATGGCCTGGTTGTACTATCCAGCTATATGGCAAATGAAACAATGTTGTTGATGCTTGTTTTAGAAACATAAATTTTCAAATGTTGCTTGTGTGTGTTTGTCGTTGCAATTAGAAGGCCTTTATGTTAGTATTTATATGTATTTATTGTGGAAGTTTACTTCATGTTTACAGTTTTGGAGGGTTAGGAGTTAAGTTTTATGAAGATGGAAGGGTGGGTGTTAGCCTCATGGGGATTTGGAAAACAACATTTTAACTGAATTTAACTTTGTCATAGATATGTTGAGCGAACAAAAAATATTAGTGGTGAAAAAAGACCTCAGTCTCCTGGTACACGCCAACGAACAAATGAATAACAACGATAATGGTTTCAAAAAAATAAGGATGTCATTAGAGTGTGGACAAGAGTTGTGTACTAGCACAAAAAAATAGCTTCAGCAAGTGAACAAGAAGGAGGAGATGTAAATCATAAGTATGAAAATAGTTTACCTTTAGTGTGAGGAAGAATTTGTTTGCATGATCATTTTCCTGCATGTTTGCGATGTGAAAGAATTTATGTTTCTTGGAAGATTTACTAACATTTTCTCTTCTTTGGGAACATCGTGTATGGAAAGAGAGTGTTCATATAAACAACGATCATCTTTTGTCTGGAAACAATGAAGGAAATGGTATCTTCAAACATGGCCAGAACGGCAGGAACGAACAATTGTGACATTTGGTTTATTTGCTCATAGTGACATGGTTCCTGAGATTGGTGAAAATTTGGAGGATTCTATTACCGAGGTCGGTCAAGGCTTTCCTTATATAAAATATATAGTCAATATAGCTAGCCCTTCGAAATATGTGCCCATTGTCTTCTTGAAACAGCGTTGGCACTTAAGGTTTTTTATCTTTTCCATTTTTTTTCCTTGTTCATCTGAAATTTTTACTATTTTGTTTTTTTTTCCTATTTTATGTAGAACAATGTGGAAATGATTATTGTCCAGCAAATAGATTCGGAACCAGTGCAACCAATATTCATTTTGAAGGCCAGGCATGAGCACCATATTTTCAAACTTTGCGGAATGAAGAAATTGATGCCCTGCCTAACCGTAAGTTTGGATGTATCTATGTTTTGTTGGAAGAAAATTTTGTTGGAATGTTTCTTTGCTTTGTTGTAGGGTGTCTCCAAATTTCACTGTTGTTCCATCCATTTTCTTAGATGTTGTATGTTTTCGAACCTTGTATTCACATAGGGGGCTTGATAGAAGTGAGAACCATCAATGTCGTGGAAATGGTGGAAGACATGCTATCATGGAATATAGACAATGTGATTCGATTGAACAACTTGCTATGTCTGATTTTTTTGTTGATAGTAATATGCTTGCAAGGATGGTTGACAATCTGGGTTAAGCTATTGGAAATGTTGGAACCACCATTTGTCGACGTAGCTATGAAGACAATGTTGTATGTTCCAGATAATGTGAGGGAAACCTTCCTCCTTATGCAACACATGTGGTTAATGCAACTTTATTTGAAATGTTTTTCACTTGTGAAAGTTACATTTTTATTGCTTTATGCATCTTTTATTTGATGTTTTTTGGTAGAACGATGGTCAGGTGAAAAGTGGTCAAGAAACAGATTTGCAACAAAAGAAACCACTAGTAGTTCCTCAGGTTGCAGATGGATGATACAACAATCAAGAAAATGTACGTACTTTCTGTTTTCATTTTGTTTGATTAAAAAATTTAAGTTGTTTTCTATGTTTTCCATTCTCACATAGGTTATTTTTTTGTTGGAAGCAAAATCTATTCACCTCTAACCACTGTAGAAGAATGGATTCCCATTATTTTATGGAAATAAATGATGCAACCAATTCTCCAATTGGACGAGTTGTTTCACACCATTGCCAACATAAGCTTGTGTGTGGTAGAGAAAATGAAAGCTCCCTATGATTTTAGCAGAGACATGGTTGAGGTCTATAAAACTTTTCGGTCCAAGGTTGAAATTTTGTCTGTTGTGCATATGTTCCAAGTGTACAATGAATGTTATCCTGGTATGTAAGTTGTGATATGGCATGAAGGGTCAATTTGTAAAAGATGTAGGAGTGAGAAAGGTGCTCGTCACTTTTACCACTTTAACAACATGGATCCAAGTGAGCAACCCGAGGTTCTAAGAGTTTCAACACAAGTTGAGCAGATGTTAATAACATGGGTAAATCCAATATTGCAAAATTCACATGCTCATGGTGGTCAATATAAATATAGTGGGAACAAAATAAGTTTTCCACAGGATATATCTTCGATTGTGAAGAAGCTTTCGTGACGTGTTAATCAGCTATATGTTTTGATTGTTAGAAGACGAGGTGTTCAATCGAGATACTGTGAATGTTATTTTAAGAGAAACCTTTTGATGGATACATTGCCTTAAAAATCCAAATGGATAAGTACTATAGGGATATTGAAATTGACATGGATTCAGTTGTTTCTCTCCTGGAGAGAGCTACTAGTGTCACTAGCGGGTTATAATATGTTGATAGTGATCTTGATGAAATAGCTAGGGTGGATGAGGAGATTGAAATAGAGCGGGATCATTATTTCCACTGTCACCTACCATCCTTTCTTTCTCACCTGCCTATGAAGCCAATGAGTTCGATCAAATAAGAAGGTTTATTTAGAATGCAAAAACAACATTCGGTGAAGTAATGGATTGGCCAGATATTGACGCATCTCCCATTAATGAATATAACATTGAAGGATTACTAGACATGTTATTCCCCACTTTATTCCCTACATGTGACCGTGATTGGTTGCATCCACGTATTTGCAGTGTTGAGATGCATGAATATGGTTTGCATCTATTGAGATATTATGAACAAGATTTGGAATCCATCCTCGGTTTCAATATTTATTGTTGAATATGATTATGCGCCATCGTAATCAGGGAAAAACTTCTTTCTTTTATAGAAGAATATCCATGAAAATGCACCTGCAACTGTTCAGGAGTTGCATCAATAGCTTTGTGATCTGCTAAACAATAAATTGGTTGAGGATGCATTTTGGATATTCTCTCAGGGGTACAAGGGCTTATTGGACAAAGTGTCATTATGAACTCACAAGCACGATCACCCAGTTGGGTTGCCCTACTCTATTTTTTACTTTGAGTGCAACTGACATGAAGTGGTGTGACTTTCATGCTATAATGCCTTCAAACATGCATTATCATCCACAAAGTGAACATGAAAAGAAATATGAAAATATTAATTGGTACCCACATTTACTCACTATGTGCATGCACTAAAGATTCAATATCTCCTGTGAGATAGTATTGTAGGGATATCTTGGTGCTAAATATTATTGATAGGGTTTATAATATTGATCATTGGTTTTAATATAAATCCCTTGGGTTTATAATCATGGTTAACAATGGCCAACCATGGTCCAATGTGTCATTGTGACAAAGATTTTCTCAATATGAAAATCAAACGTGGTGTAACGTCGCTTTGTGAAAACAATGTCTCTATATGAAATTCAATCTTGCTCAGCCATGGTCAACCATGGTCCAACATCGCATTTTGACAAAGATTGTAGATATTGTACATGGATCATGGTCGACCATTATAAACCATGTTTATTTTACAGTTTATAATATTTATGTTAGGGTTGATATACCTTGCGTTTATAAAACCTTGATGTTTTAGAATTAATCCATTGGGTTTATAATATCTATCCCTTGGGTTTATTAATCGAGGGGTTCATATTCCAAGTGTATAATATTATTCATAAGTTTTATAATATTAATCATATGGTTTCATAAAAATTCCATTAGGTTTTTAATCATGGTCAAGTATGGTCAATCATGGACAACCATGGTCAACCATACTCCAATCCAATGATGGTCAACCATGTTTATTTTTGGGTTTATATACCTTGGGTTTATAATGTTAATCCATTGGGTTTAATATTATTCCCTTAGGTTTACAATATCTATCTGCTAGGTTGATTAATCTAAGGGTTCATGTTGCTAGGGTGTAATATTGTTCATATTTGTAGGGTTCAATCTAGGGGTTCATATTGCTATGGTTTATAACATAGATCCCTTAGGTTTAATTTTATTCCCTTGGGTTTATTATCTCTTTGGGTTTATCATATCAATTCGTTGGGTTTGTTAATGTAAGGGTTCTTATTTCTAGGGTTTAATATAATTGATATAGCTTATAATATTGATCATTGGGTTTAGTATAAATCCCTTGGGTTTATAATCATGGTTAACAATGATCAACCATGGTCCAATGCATCATTGTGCAAATATTTTCTCAATATGAAAATCTAGCATGGTGCAATGTCATTTTGTGAAAACAATGGTCTCTATATGAATATCAATCATGCTCAACCATGGTCAATGATGGTCTAACGTCGCATTGTGACAAAAAATGTAAATATATTACATGAATCATTGTCGACCATCGTAAACCATGTTTATTTTAGGGTTCATAATATTTATGTTAGGGTTTATAAGGTTTATAATACCTTAGTGTTTTAGAATTAATCCCATGGGTTTATAATATCTATCCATTGAGTTTATTAATCGAAGGGTTCATATTCCAAGTGTATAATATTATTCATAAGGTTATAATTTTAATCCTAGGGTTTAATAAAGAAATCCATTGGGTTTATATCATGGTCAACCGTGCTCCAACGATGCTCAACCGTTTATTTTTGGGTTTATATACCTTGAGTTTATGATATTAATCCCTTAGGTTTAATATTATCCCCTTTCGTTTAAAATACTTTGACATTTTTTCTAATATTATTCTCTTAGGGTTTAATAAATTCATTCGCTTACATTTATTTATCTGACAATTATATATAAAATATAAATTCATAATTTTTGTTAATAAATTTTATTATTTCTCATTATTATTAATATTATTTAATTTCTATATTATTTTATATTTATTATATATTTATCAATATGAATATTTATTATTATGATTAATATCACCTATTGCCATTTTCAACCACATTTATTAATATACTAGTATATCAACTTGTGCTGGTAATTATTACACCAATAATACTTATTACTCGATTTTTTATTTACTAAAATGAAAGCAGTGCGTGAGGAATCTGATTATTTCGTGAACACTATATCAATGCTTCGCTTTTTAACCGATGAATAATGCTTTCCACGTCAACGAGGCCCAACTGTCAATGAAATGTATTTATGTTTTCCATGTCAATTATGGTCCAAATGTCAATGAAAAGCAAAGCATTGATGGCGATGTTTAAGCCTATGACTTAACAATTAATACATTCAAAGTGCCATCACTAATATTAAAAAAATCGAAAGTTGTAACCTCCATTCAAAGTGCCATCCCTAGTTATTAAAAAATTATAACCAACCAAAATCCAACTATCAAGGTTCTACGCACGGAGTCGTTATATCTCAACAGAGTAAACATCACAACCATATTCCAGCGCTGGCCCAGCCACCATTCTCGTTGAATGCTCCGCCCAATAATGTATGTTTGCTTTCTCCTTTAAAATACTTTGATGGTAAGTGACTTGGCTGCTCTGGATTTCTGAAGTGTAAATGCCATTCGAAGCCAGTACAGATAAGTATCATTGTCACTTAAGACCTAAAAATAGACGAAAATACATCAATCGAAAGCACAAGCCGCACTTGCTCTCAACACATTGACATGCCTTCTTACTGTATTGGAATTTGACATGGGCATGGAGTTTGTCCATATCTGTATATATAATTAAGGAATCTTATATCTCGAGACAAGAATGGAATTAGCCTTTACTTGAGTAAGCACTCAATTAATATAATTTTTTATTTTTTATTTTTTATTTCTTCTTCGGGGCCCTTACTTTAGTTCTTATAATTATTTATAAGAGTTGTTGTCATAATTTTTAATTGATATAATTTCTTTTTATTTTTATAAATGGAAGACTTTTCTATGTATTTTTATAACCTTGTGAGTAATACAATACTCTTTCATGGTATGAGAGCTTTCTCTTTGAGTGTAAATTATAGAATCAAAATGACAATGGTTGAACCCTGAAGCATGCCAAGCTTTAGGATCTTATTTGAGATCATAAAAGGAATGTCAAAGCTTACAAACAAGTGAAGGATCCTACACAAAACCAAGAGACTCTTATAAATCTCTTCATGTAGATCATCATGAAAAGTACACCTTTTTTTTCCTATGGATTTTTCTCCTTTTCTCTATTTACGAAAGTTTGTAATTGAGTACCTTACCTGACATTGTTGCTAAGACCCAATTTTTCTTTATGTTTGCTCCTTATGTTTCACATAACTGGGGTTGTTAGTGTTGGTATTTTCTAATGAGCTAAGTGTTGTGAGTTGTAAGCTCACGTAGGCTTGTTATTTGCCCAATTCTCATAGCTATCTTTCACTGACATTAAGCCTCCTCTATTGTTGCAAATTGAAAAATTCTCCATATATTTTTACAACATTGTGACTAATATGATACTCTTTTAGTATCTCCTAAGTTTACAATCCAATTGGAGTGTAATCCATGTCATTCATCTTTTAATTAACACAGAAAACATCACTTATGTCTTCGGTGTAGAGAAAGAAATTGCAAGGATGCAGTCTTAGTTATGTTGCAAGTAAAGTTTTGTTGCTCGCTTTGGCCTTTGTTTCCTTTTTTTTAATAAGGAATTTCCCACCATGTTATTCAAATTAGTAAGAGTTTTCCTATTATTTTGGTTATTGTTTCATAATTCTGGTATTTGGGTTGTGGTCCTTGGTTATAGATACCATTTTGTATTTGAATAATTGAACTTTGGATTTTTGGTTTTTTTTTTATGAAACTAAGAATTTGGGGTTGCCCAAAATCCCAATTTCTTTAAAAACCCAAGATCCTAGACCTGTGGGTTATGGCCCACTCAATCTTCCGCTACGCTGTCTATTCATCCATAAAAAACAATGAATTGTGCGCATAGCTCTCAATCGAATTCTACAGGCATATATCCATAAAAACAACAGACAGTATACGCACCGCCATTTTGAAGCACCTCCAAATCTTTGTTTATTCAACCATAAAATTAAGGCATTTCAGCCTTAAACCGAGCTCACGCTCGACTACATTTTACTCACACAGTTTTTCCTCACAAAAACATATATCCCTCACACCCTATTACATTACATTTATATAAGATGCATTAGGAAGAATTGATAAGATTTTCTCCTAGTTTTTCTACAATGAAAACTCTCCAAAAAGTGTGCATGGCTGTATCCATCTTATCTGCTTTAAATTATCCGCTTTAAATTCTCTTTTCTGCTTTAAAACAAGCTTTTCTCTATTCTGATCCTATGGTCCAGGTTTGCTCGCTTAGTTGCTGGTTGCTCCCGCATCAGACTCCCGAGGCACAAAAATTTATGACCTCCTGGTCATATGCTTCTGGTCTTCATAATAGCAAATTTATCCACTGCATTCATTCACTAGAACTTTGTGAGCTGCAACCAACCTCTACAGTAACAGCCTCCTCTGTTACACGATACCTCACCAAGCCCTCCGCACTCGGTCTTTTGGCATCCTTCTCTAGGTTGCTGCAAATCTTCTCACCTTCCCCTGCTGCCATCTGCACAATAGCAAGACCATAAACTCTCTATCTTTAACACAACTGTACCTCTTTCTGCAGAATCTTACTGCTCTGATACCACCTGATGAAACTGAGAATTTGGGGTTGCCCAAAATCCCAATTTCTTTAAAAAACCAAGATCCTAGACCTGTGGGTTATGGCCCACTCAATCTTCCGCTGCGCTGTCTATTCATCCATCAAAAACAATGAATTGTGCGCACAGCTCTCAATCGAATTCTACAGGCATATATCCATAAAAACAACAGACAGTATACGCACCGCCATTTTGAAACACCTCCAAATCTTTGTTTATTCAACCATAAAATTAAGGCATTTCAGCCTTAAACCGAGCTCACGCTCGACTACATTTTACTCACACAGTTTTCCCTCACAAAAACATATATCCCTCACACCCTATTACATTACATTTATATAAGATGCATTAGGAAGAATTGATAAGATTTTCTCCTAGTTTTTCTACAATGAAAACTCTCCAAAAAGTGTGCATGGCTGTATCCATCTTATCTGCTTTAAATTATCCGCTTTAAATTCTCTTTTCTGCTTTAAAACAAGCTTTTCTCTATTCTGATCCTATGGTCCAGGTTTGCTCGCTTAGTTGCTGGTTGCTCCCGCATCATTTTTATTTGGAATTTATCCAATGAAATTTGTCAATTCAAAGTGCAATGAAAGAAAACATCATTGAAAAAATTGGCTTTCAATATTTGCAAAGATTCTCTTCAAACCATCCACTATCAAGCAATTTAGCTCAACTTGATTTCATAGAGAAAGATGAAGTATTTTTATTCAAAAATATCCACCTTTACAACTATTTGTTGAAAACTCTACCACAATTCTTTTGATATACTATATTTGAAAAAATTAATTAAAAGAAAAAAATCAAATAATCATAATTATTAAACATTTCTTTTTAACTTTTATTAATTTTAAACTCTTCATTACATTATTTTTTATCTTCACCGTAACTATAATACCATTTTCAAGAAAATATATAATTTTTTTTTAAATATTTAAAATACAAATTAAAATATTAAAAAATAGCTTGATTTTATAAAATTTATAAATGATAAATTCTTTATCTTATTTTTAAATAAAGTAAAAACGCATTCAATAATAGTTCATATATATATCAACGGAACTAAATTATCGGAACTAAATTATCTATCTAATCTTGATCTCAAACTAAATTACGTATATATTTTTGATGGCAAGTAACGTGGAATTATGTTATTATCTTTACACATTAAATTAATATTTTTTATTAATTTAAATAATATTTAAGATTTGAAATTTTATTATATTATTTAAAATTAAGTGGAATTTAGGTTAAATTAATTTCAATAAATATTATTTGAAAAAAATGATTTATTTATTATATAAATTTTATATTTATGATTAGTTTTTATCTTAACTTTTTTTATGCCGTAAGGCATTCCTCTTTGAAAAGAATCCCCTCCCATGCCACCTGTATTGTCATGAGTTATTGATCTAGGTGTTAGACGATTGAAATATTCAGTGCCGCAAGATTCAAGACCGGTACTAATCAGTGAATCAGAGATCGATATCAATCAGTTAACCAGTGATGAATGGTATTAGTCAATTATGAATTTTAACATCCCAGCGATAATCTGCCACACTCAGAAATTGGGATGAAATTCTATCTAATGCCAATCACCGAATTTTAACATCCTGGCCATTTGGCCATCATTAGATTCTAGTTTAATCTGAATTAGTTTTAAAAAAAATTTGGATGAGTGGAGTAGAGCGGCTTCTCGGAGGCTTCGATTGGCTCAAGAGGTGCAACAGCGATATGAAAAGTTCCAACAATAAAAGGCTCACATTAGATATTTTCCTGGCATTGGAAGCAAGCCCCCAGGAAGCATGGCATCATGGATTGATGAGCTTCCCCTAAGTGAGATTGTACTTATTTATGAATTGTGATTTCTGTGAAGCAATTCTTGATGTAGAAGCATATTTTTAAGATATAATCTTCAGGAGACGAAAGAGACTTGTAATTGAGTTTAATGGACAAGAATCGTAGTGAAATGAATAAGGATTATGAAAATCTAGGAAGGTTGTTAGAGCCCATAAATTTCTGTATGTCATTAGGAAAACCAAGTATTTACCCAGAAATTGTAAATTCAAAATTATTTGCAAAACACTAATGTTGACAGAATTAACTTGTTGAATTATTTTTGAATACATAAGAAATTGTTTAAACAATTAATAATAACTAGTAAATCTGGAAAAGAAATAACATCGACCCAGATTTGTTCCTCACTGCCAGTCATTGAATAACAACCTGAGAATGGTTTTGGGATTAGCTGTTGAGGAAATTAGAGCATGGAATTCAACGATAAAATGGGTCTTTATATTCTAGAAATGAACGGAAAAGAAACAAAAAACTGAAAGGGAACCCCTAGCAAGAGAAGCTTAAGAATTTGAATATATATATATATATATATATATCAGAAACAAAATCTTACTGTGAAAGAACATCCACTCTACAAGTGATAGAGGCCTTTCATAAGTGCAATAGAACATAAATTAAAATAGTAACCGTTGAAATAGAAATTGTAGACTTAATTTCAAATAATAAAGCTTGGAAACCCAGAACTAGAAAAATGAGTAATCTGTTTCAATTAAGTAGTGTTCTCGTTTTACATCTAGATTATACAAACTAACATAATAAGCAATAATAGTAAGACCTTGAATTCTAGTGAATTAGTAGTGGGGTTTATCGGTAATGGCTCAATAACACAGAGACGACAATTGATATCTAAAAGGCCTCTTCAAAAATAATCTTTCAGTGAACGAATTCCCTCATTATGGACAAGCCCCAACTGGGAAAGAGTTTCAAAGCACCTAGACTCTGGTTGCTTCGATGCCCATCCAATGACGAGATCCAAGGAGGTGGAAGGGAACTGGGTAATCCTGGAGCCTTAAGCCAAACCCTCGTCGTTAACCATTCGCAAGAAAAGAACCCAGTCATTGAGGGAGATTTTCTTAAAAGAAGGCTATAACTTTCAGTGCCAGAAATATGCTCAAAGAGGAAAAAATATACTAATCTACGACCCGATCGTTACCTTGAGAGATGGGGGAAGCCACAATGGCCATACCTGCAACTGAGACAAGTAGGGTTGCGAGATTTAACAAATTGAAAACTTAGAAGTGAAATAAACGCAAAACGAGAACCTGCATCACCTTAAAACAATGTAAACTTCGAAACGAGAACTATAAACTCAAAACGGGAACTCTAGCCAAAAAACGCCAAAAAAACATAAAAAACAGTGCTAAAAACGAAAAGTGTGTATACTAGAATGATGGTTTTTTTTTTAGGGACAATTTTGAACATGTTTTAGAAATGGTAGTGAAAACAAAATTTTCGTGCAAAATACAACTTGAAAACGAAAAAGTGATTATACTGGAACGATGATTTTTTTTTAGGGTCAATCTTTAAAATTAAAAAAAAAATGCTAGTAAAATGATCCAACAACATAAAAATGACTCATAACTTCTCATTTAACACCATATGGAAATCAAAAATTTTATTTCAAGATACGATGCATACATCAGTTAAATAAACTGTCTTAAAGAATTATTCAAAATCACTCATATTTTCTTGCACACCATTAGAATTCACATTTTCAGATGAGTGACTGGATGCTGACGAAGATGTTCCATATTCTTCTCTTTCATCAACTAGTTCCCCATCTGAGTCCACATGCATGCCCATCATTTCAGGTTTCAAAATTCTTCTAGATCTACGACTGGTTTCAGCAGACTCCCATCTCAATACTGTTCCTTCTGGTAACAACCTTTTCAGAATCTCTATTGTCTTGAAGCGAAGAGTTCCCCTCTTTGTTGAATTGAAGTCAAACAAGTATGTCAACATCCTCCAATTTAAATATGTCTATGCGGCGACGATTTATATTCGTACCCTTTATTTTTCTCTTTCCGCCATTTTTTTTGTCAACTACCATCTTTGGCTTATACACACCATTGAATGGGTGCATATTTGTGGCATACCAATGTACTTCAACACTTGTAACATCCTCATGTTCTCTAAAGACCTTTATAACTTTAGCAACCCAAAATGGATAGCCATTGAGATCTCCATCTGCTAGCACTGCGATCATGCAACCCTCCTTAATATCCTGTACTGAACCCCTGTAAAGGTATTCAATGGCTTCACGTTGTACACGAGATCTTCTGGAACCAATATACATCTCTATTTCCTCTGCCTGTGAAGAATTAATGATACCTTGAGATTGTTGCTGTTCAACAATGTTTATTTCCTCATGTGCATTCGACACATTTTGTGGCCAAATAAATGGATTTTTCAAAGGTATATCTTCATTTGTTCTTGTTGAAATGATATCACTTTGATTATTGAAAAATGACTTCCACTAAACTGAATCAACAATGTCAAAGTACTCATATGTATATCTAATACATTTTTTAATTTCTTCTAGGCAATCAGAATAATTTATATCTTGTTTTGTTTGCGTGCATTATGAACTTCACCAACTGATTGTAATAACAATATTTTCGATGCAAATATTGGATGATCTAGAATGAACTTCAAAAATTTCAAACTTGACAGTGGTGCCCATTCTGTAGTAGTTGAATACTTCTTACCCCATATTAGTGTTTTCCCATCAATTTTTTTGATACGAAATTGATGTTGGAAGCTAATGTCATTAAGTTGTTCAATGCATTTCTCCTCACCATATGATCCCATAATAAACCTTCACATGTCAAAAGTTTCTTCCAACACATCAAAAATAGGCTCTGGCATGTATGATTTCCTAATACATTCAATTAATGATGGCAAGCTCCCAACTTCCTTCCTCCTCAATGTGACTGAAAAATAACTGAACATTTGATCAATATGGTCATGAGTGTGCCCAACAAGAGGGAAACCAACCTTTACCTTCTGAAAAATTCTCAATTCAATAAGCATGTTTAGATATCCAAAAACAACCTGATTTTTGTTTTCACGACAAGTGTTGTCCAATTGTAGATACAAAACTTCAGGAAGATTACTAGATCAATGAGAAAGAACATCATGAATTATGGTTATGGTCAGATTTGAATCATTATGAATATTTGGAGCTGTGAAGTACACCTTTGGCAACATTTTCCCATTGAAGACCATACAACCAACCAAGTGATACTGAATAAAATTCTCCTCCTGTAAATTTTTTGGTGTGTGAACAAAACGTGGTAAAAGTGTTTTCTTCTAGTCTATACCATCAATTATCAAACCCAAATATTTATTCGGATTATCATAACACTTCTTTCAATGCTTGTACAACTTTTTCCTTTCATTTGTTTGTTGTTTGTGATGCTACTGAAGTTCTTTGACAATTGAATCTACACAACATAAAAGAAAGCCATTAAGAAATATGTTTTCATACTTGATGAATATACAATTTTAAAAGTTAAAGTTATGAATGCTTACTTCTTTCTGACCCTTCACATTTGTCCCTTTTTGATTTAAGAGAAGCACATGTACTGCAAATCCCCATCCTTGTCTTCTTAGGAGTACGAGCATTGTTGAATTCTTTCTTCCATACCTTCACAACATATTGATATGTAATAAATTGGCCATGTCCCTCAGCACCTTCTGCATATTATTTGTATAAGTTGTAGATTTCTCATCTTGAAAAATTATCTAGAATATGTATTGGCTCTCTATTTGGCATACACTCTCCATGCTTTGAAAAGAAATCTTTCATCCATGACATTGTAGTATTTGAGAATGGCCCAAACTGTCTTTTATGACGTACTTCAGAATAAAATGTGGGATCCTTTTCCAAATTTTCTTGAATTTTTGAGAGACAAAAATTCCCAATCGAATGAAACATTTTAAAGCTTTTCTACAGATAAATAAAGTCCTAATATGATAATCATAAACTAACAATGTAGATTGCATGTACCCAACTAAATATGAATTTTTCATGCTTTTATTCATTGACAAATATCTCTTCGTGCTCTCTAATGCAAATTTGAAATTCATATGTTTCAAGCAATATTTTTGGAAGCATCCACTTGAAATGAGTGCACTGATATAACTTCTTCTCGTTAGATATTCTGCTCTACCCCTTGTATAACTAGAACATCTTGCATTGATACGAAAAGGTCTGCTCCTACTCCTCGATACGATATTTCTTGGCAACATCTCCATCATTGGATCATCATTTGTATAAGGATTTTCATCATCATTAAGAGGAATGTTTTCCACACTATGATCAGCCGTGCTTTTCAAGTACTGACTTGGAGGATATTCTTCATCTTCCCCTTCTTCAGTGCTACTGTCATGGTCCTTAGAATTCGGACTCAATGGAAAATTTGACTCGATGTTTATTGGATATTCTTCCTCGTGCATTTTCAGTGCTGTTCTCATAGTCCATAGAATTAGGACTAAGTGCATCATCCTGTCCTTCATCACTGCTACCTTTATACTCATTAGAATTCAGACTAAGTGCATCATCCTATCCTTCATCGCTGCTGCTCTCATAGTCCTTAGAATTAGGACTAAGAGGACATTGTGACACTCCATTCTTTTGAAATTCATCATCACGCTCTTCATCATTGTTGCTCTCATAGTCCTTAGAATTAGGACTAAGTGGACACCGTGACACTCCATTATTTTGAAATTCATCATCCCACTCTTCATCACTGCTGCTATCATAGTCCTTAGAATTAGGACTAACTGGACACCATGACACTCCATACTTTTGAAATTCATCAACCCGCTCTTCATCAAAGCTGCTCTCATAGTCCTTAGAATTAGGACTAACTGGACATCGTGACACTCCATACTTTTGAAATTCATCATCATGCTCTTCATCCTTGCTGCTCTCATAGTCCTTAGAATTAGGACTAAGTGGACACTTTGGCACTCCATTCTTTTCAAATTTGTTATCAAACTCTTCATCACTGTTGCTCTCATAGTCCTTAGAATTAGGACTAAGTGGACATCGTGACAATCCATTCTTTTCAAATTCGTCATCATGCTCTTCAACGCTATTGCTCTCATAGTCCTTAGAATTAGGACTAAGTGGACACCATGACACTCCATTCTTTTGAACTTCACCATCATGCTCTTCATCACTGTTGCTCTCATAGTCCTTAGAATTAGGACTAAGTGGACATCGTGAAACTCCATTCTTTTGAAATTTGTCATCAAGCTCATCATCACTGCTGCTTTCATAGTCCTTCGAATTTGGACTAAGTGGAATCTGTGACTCTTTATTTATTTGAACTTCTCCATCCCCTCTTTCATCAGTGCTGCTCTCATAGTCCTTAGGATCAGGACTAAGTGGAAGAATTGACTTTCTATTCATAGTGGAAGAATTCCCGCTATATTCATCCATATGAATAGAGTTGTCACGCGATGAAGATGTTGATGCTGTATAAATCGAAACTTCACTATCAGGACAATCCATCCATTTCAAATAGAAGATGTTGAATGATACAAATGGAGAGTTTCCTAAAGATATTATATAGCTTAGAGAATGAATTTTTCCCTCCAAAAATCCCCCCCCCCCAAAAAAAATTTCGTGAAAATATTTCCCTCCTAAAAGTTTGTGAGATTTATTTATCTTCATTATTTTATTCTACAATTTAATGAAAAATGTGAACTAATTTTTTTTATGAAATAAATCATTAAAGTTAAAATTGTAAACTACAACTTCAACCTAAATTATTTTAATAGTCAAAGTATATAATATTTACTAAACAATTGAATGTTTTTTATTTTTTTATTTTTTATTTTATTTTTATAATACATTCTGAAACAAATTAATCCCACATTCACCTTGTTATAAAACAATTCCATAATATTCACTTTATCATATTTTCCTTCATCGCCATAAAAAATTAACATGTTAAATTTTTTTAAAACTAATTAGTCCCGCATTCACCATACGGTAAAACATCTCCGTAATTTCACCTATATACTAAATTCAATTATCACTATTACTCACATTACATCAATGTTTTCTGAGGTTTTTTGAAAGACTTGGAGCAGCTACATTGCAAATTTGCGGAGCAACTACATTGCTATCAACAACATATTCAACGAAGAATTCTCGCAATTGAAAGGTCAGTTAAATTTTTTTCCTTGAAAATTCTCATATTAAATTAGTTTAATGAAGTATTTTTTTTTTTAAGATTAATACTTTTGTCAGCCAAATTAACCAATATTTCCGTCGTGAGCATGGTGGGCCCAAAACATTTGGGCACCCC